>ML418232.1:0-60864 GCA_005239525.1 Nicotiana knightiana | reverse complement strand
TATTGTTAGTTAATTGCTAGTTTATTATTTTGTTATTAGATTTAGTAAACATCACCACTTGATATTCAAAAGTCTTGAGAAAATTGATTAAGTAATAGTTTAGTATTTTAAAGACTTAATTGATACGTAAATTCCCTGTGGGATCGACTCTGGGCGTAATACCCCGGATTATATTTGCAGCGCCCGCTTAGTCTTCTACAAGACATAGTTGAGCGTGATCAGCTACCAAGCTAGTCAACAGCTGCACCGCACTCCGTATATCCTGGTCTGTAGTGCCAGACGGAGGAACTGGTGGTGATGGGTTCCTCCTAATATCATCTAGATGAGACGGAGTAGATGAGGTATGAGACGGCATCTCACTATGAGCCTCACTTTGTCCTGCTCTGGCTTGAGGCACCTGATGGGTAACGTCTCGTACTATTTAGTTTATCAACAACATCAGTATTCTTTTTCTGAGCCTGAGCAGCTACCAAGCTAGTCAATAACTGCACCGCACTCCGCATATCTTGGTATGTAGGTCCAGACGGAGGAACTAGTGGTGTTGGGTGCCTCTTAATATCCTCTGGATGAGACGGAGTAGATGAGGTATGAGACGACATCTCACTCTGAGCCTCAGTTTGGCCTGCTCTGGCTTGAGTCACTTGACTGGTACCCTCTCCCACATCTATATCAAGTCGTCTACTAATCGCTTGCTTCCTAGTCGAAGGCATCGCTGAAAGAAAACAAGGTTAATATTAGATACGAACACTAAAGACTCAACTCTACGCACGATCTAGATTAAGGAAGAAGGAAACAACCCTAGATGTCATGTAGTCTCCTGATTATAAATGTGGCGTGCTACACATCCATAATCAAGACTCTACTAGACACGTCTCATAGACAACCCTAGGAAATACCTACTCTGATACCAAGTTTCTCATGACCCAAACTTGAGGATCATGACTATCACCCGGGCCATACTTGCCGAGCACCAACGAACATTTTATCTAATCTACTTTATTATCTTTAAGGGCTGACGAGATCAATATAAAAGGTAGATATGGATCACCAACAATCAACAACGAAAGATAAGGGCATGAACATACATCACATGGGATGACGAGACTGCTAAAAAACTACATATAAGGTACGAGCTACAACGCTGCCATCAAAAGACTATACGACAAAAATTAGCCAACAAGACATACCAAACTATACATGAGTCGACACCTGTCTATGAGCCTCTAAAGGGGCATAAGTGATGCAACATTGCTGGAACAAGGCCCCGACATACCCATAATATCTATAAAAAATGCATACGAAGACCACGGCAAGTCCGAAGAAGGGATCTCACCAACAACCACTGAACTGGGAAGCCTACTGTGGTGGCGGAGTTGTGTCTACCTGTCTATCAAGACCTACAGCACGACATGCAGCATCCACAACTAAAGAGGACGTCAGTACAAATAAGGTACTGAGTATGTAAAGCAGGAAAGCATAAGTAAGAACAGTAATNTACTGCTAGCTTCTAAGAGTAGAGTATCTTTGGAAGCTCGTTCATTACATTATGTATAATCGGAGTCGTGAAAAAGAAGGAAAGGGATAGCCTCACATACCTTGTATATATACTGTCCAACCTCAATCTATGCAAATGTCATGGCTCCTTAATCTACAATAAGAGAAACGACACTATCGTTATCGTTTAAGCGTCGTAACTATTATGTATCGACCATAACATATTTTACGATGAAACGGACAGCACTTCCCCTATACATATGACTTCACACAAGTCAAAACTATCAGCAAATATCCCAACCAACATCAATAATCATATTTAGCCTCCCAATATACTCCACCAACCAACAACATTACTATCAAGCCTTTCGATATATATTTCACAAGTTCTAGCTTCAATGACTTAGCTGTAACTTGGATAATCTTAAATACATGTAGAGTAAGAGGTTCCTCACCTTTAAACAGAAAGAAAAACTCCAACTTGACCTTAATTTTCCACTAAATATCCCTCCAATGCTGCCACAACAACAGGGAAGCGAAACTAGCAATCAATTAGGGTTTTTCGGTACTAGAATCACTTTAGAAGGCTTGAAATCACTTAGGGTTGATATTAAAACTTGAGGGAGTATTTACAGAATATAAACCTTTTAAAACAACCTCCCACGCGAGCTTGAACAACAACAAGAAGAACAAGAAACTTACTAGCGTCACGGGATTCCCGACACTTGATTTGTGTTGTTTGCCCTTTGTTTGGATCTTGAATCTTGAGAGAACCTTAAGAGGGTGTTTTTAGGGTTCTAAGGTTTAAATATAATGAAAATGAATGACTTAAAACTGGTTCTAAGCATATTATATATATGCATCTCTCTTAAACCGACTATGTAGGACCCATAGAGAGGTGCTTAGCGCAGGCTCGCGAAAATGCGAATATCTCTCTATTTTGATATCGTATCGATGAACGGTTAGATGCGTTGGAAACTAGACTCATAGATATTCAATTTGGTGGGTATATCACCCCGTAACTCCAAGTATATTGGGATAAAATATAAGTAACATTTGACCTAAAGTTTAAGAAAAATTATGAACCTAAGTTGCGACAACTCTTGTCGACTTTTGTTTCATAACTCGTTTGACTTTGATACTTATGATACGGATATTATGTGATTCAAATACCTTAAAAACTACCTCTTGATAATATTAAGCACCCCTAGGTCTACCAAAAATACAGGTTACAACATCTTTGATTCGTTTAACTTCTAATACTTGTTAATCACCCTTATACACTCTTGTATCATTTAAGACCAATAGGATTAACTTCTTATCATCTCAAAGATAATATCTTCTCATATTTATGTCGACTAACTTATGGCATGAACGAAAGTACGTGAATATAGGTTGTAACACCGACCACCTCCACTCGGGGACTATTATCAGGGGCAAGCCCGGATAACTCGGGAAATCAAGTCCATTGGGTGACTCCCGAACTAAAAGGCTACGTCCATGTTAAAATGGCTTGGAGACGTCCGAGACCCGTAACAAAAACTAGGCCTTAAAAAAATAAAAAAAATCATAACCGGTTTTAAAGGCTAGCCTCAGCAAATTATAATCTGAATTACTTACTTTGGAAGGAAATTTCCGGTAACACCGAACCCCCAAGACGCCTTAAAACAGAATAATGTAAAGGAGAGGTTTGTTTTAACCTTTGAACATAACCTAAGTTATTCCATGCTAAGGTACTTAGATCTTTGTGAACACAAATAATAAAGCAAAGGAAAAGTTCGAAAGCCAAAAGGGAAAGAAATCCTTATATATATTCAAAATGTATTTACAAGGTCCAAATGGCCCCGATAAAGAAATCTACAATAGCCAAAATGGCCAAAAAAAACAAAACACTAAAACGTCTAAAAATATCATAGAGGCCTAATCTTCATTAGGGGCCACATTGTCGTTTTCGGGGTCTTCACCACCTTCGGGCTCATCTGAGTCTTCAGACCCCTCGGAATCCTCATCCTCGAGATAAGACAAATTCCTGGCCTTGGCCTCAGATATCTTGGCATCCTCGATCTCAGCCAACAGGTCGAAGCCCTGAGCTTGAACTCTTTCGAGGGCCTCCCTTCGGGATTGCCACTTTATGTGCTCGACAAAATGCTTCACTTGTTCCTGAGCTACCTTGGCATCGCCCTTATGCTGATCCACCTTCTCATTATCCTTGGCCTTGACCAAAGCAATCTCTGACCTGGTTGCCTCAGGTTCCTTGGCCAGATTTTCTTGGCTAGAAACCGCCGAGCTCAGCTGAGACCGGATCTCCTCGATTGTTTTGTCCTGGGTCGAGGTATTTTCCTCTACAACTCAGAGTTGAGCCTCGATCGATGCCAGTGTTGCTTGGGCATCCTCTTTTTTCAAGTCTAGGAGGTCCATGTTTTTCTTCCACTCCTCGGCTTCAGTTTTTATCGTGTCAACCTGCGCCTGGAGCTGCCCAATATGTTCAAGCCTTTTTTGGACCTGCAGGTTCAGATCATTAGCCACTCTATCCAAATAGTCATCACTATCTTCAAGTACTCGATTTACATGCTCGACCCATTCGGCATGCTCCTTCTGAGCCGCTTTTAGCTCGGCCTGGAGTTTCTCACTGAGAATCTTGTAGGTGTCCCTCTTCACAGTAAGCTCCCAAACCTCGGCCTCGTGTTGGGTTAAATCCTCCCGATATTGGAGGAAATTTTCATGGTGAAGTACCGATGCCTGCAAGAATAAAGAAAAGTTTTACGATTATTTTCAACTTAAATTCTAAAGTGCATAATAAAAAGACACTCAAAGTTACCTGATATGCCTGTTGAGATTTATTGAACAGGCAAAGTGCTTCCACCTCGTCCATCTTGGCCTGGTCCTATTCGGTCACCAAGAATCGAAGATAGCTAGAAACCCCCCATGGGGGCAGAGAGAACCCACGCATCCTACGGGATAGAGAAGATTATTGACTGCTTTTGGTGAAGATTAACACTCGGAGCCGGGAAACGATCCACTAACCTTGGACTCGAAGAAGACCTACTGGCTCCCGAAGATGTTGCCTTCTTTGGTACCGTTAAGTCACCAAACCTGGTAACATCATCCGAGGTGGTAGATTCCAAGATATCTAAAAAGATATTGAGATTTGCCGCACCCTAAGGCCCTCATATGAACAATCTTCTAGCACACCGGCCTAGTTGATCATGGAATCGGAGAATAGAGGAGACCCGGTGAGATCAATCGGTGCATCTTTCAGGGAACTTTCCTCTGCTCGAATAATATCATCCCCGGTACCCCTCTCGACCTCCCTAGCTTGGGGCAAAATAGCTTCGTCCCTTTCCGCTTCAGAGATCCCGTCCACTGCCCTCTCAGTAGCCTCCTTGGATTGAGACAATGCAGTGTGGATTCTCATCCGGGCCACTAGCTCGGAATTTTCTTCTTCTTCTTTGGACTCATCCTTCAGCCGGCGGATTGAGTCTAATGGAAGGGCGTCGGTGCTTTCCTTGGGTTTGCGTGCTTTTCTCTTTTTGGGTTTCTGCTTCTCCGAGTTCGGGGAACTCAGAGCCCCTTTATTTTTCTTCTCTTTATCCTACTTTGGAGCAGGTGGTTATGGGAGGACGTCTTCATTGCCATATGGGGGCCTCATTGCAACATCCTTCAAGATTCCTACAAAGAAAAAGAGATGAGTAAGTTCGAAAACAAATGCAAGTGATGTTTGTTCTAAGGAAGAATCTTACCATGAGAAAGGGACTCCCACTAGCCCTTTGAAAGTTCATTCTACGCGCTCTCGTAAAAGGGCTTCTATGATATAATAACCTCGACCCAATCCTTGATTCGGGGAACTGCATCCGGCATCCGAGCAATAGCTGCACCACGAAACATCAGTAAGAAGAGGGGAAAGGAAAAGCAATAAAAAAAATCTTAAAAGTCAAGTTTATACTTACATTTCATGTTCCATTTCTCGGGAAATTGCATGTCCTTAGCCAGGAATAAGTCTGAGGTCTTCACTCGAATGAATCAGCCCAACTAGCCTCGGTCTCGATCCTCATTTATGCTCTAGAATGAGGCCTTCGTGGCCTAACGGGCGAGTTTTATTGATCCCCCTCGGTTGGGTCGGGCAATGTGCAGACGCATGAGATAATCAATGGTGAAGGGTTACTTGTCAATTTTGCTTACAAAGAAGCGGAGGAGAATCACTATCCTCTGGAAGGAGGGATAAATTTGGCCGGGAGCCACCTCGTACCTCTTAAGGAAGGTGATGTTGATCGGGTCCAGTCGGCCCAGCGTTAAGGGAAAGTGTAAATACTTAGAAAAACCTCCACATGGGTGTGATCGACTCTTTGAGTGTAGGCACCACCACGTGCTTACCGGACCACTTACAATCTTCCTTGACTTTATAGAGAAGATCGTCAGTGATGGAGCATATATACCTCGAGACCAGATCGCATTGACCCGGTACAGAAGAGGTTTTTTCAACTTTAAAGTTGGCTCCAGTTGGGAACCCCGCAGGAACGAACATACTCAAGGAGGGCTCCGATGTCTTTTTCTCGGTGACAGTAGATTGGGCATTTTCTTCTTCAGCCGGTTGTGAGTCAGAGGGAGTTTCTTTATGGGGAACAGACTTTGAAGTTTTTGCCATTTTTAAGGGAAGCTAAGATAAAAGAAGAAGTCGAAATAATGTGTTTGATAATTTAAGGAAAAGAACAGAAGTTCTTATAAAGTAATCGGAGAATTAATGTTGGAAAGTATGGAAATCTCTAGTGTACGAGGGCAGAGGTTTGAAAGTAAATTATGGACAAGACAATAAGTGGGTATTTATTGTTTGCAAATGACGGTTCAAAACCCGTATTGGCCGACCAATAACTGACGAACATTTAATGCCATTAAAGACATGATTGACGAGACATTTCATCAGTTTTGTCGTTTTTGTGCGAAGAATCGAGACGAAGATCGAGGGCTCATATTGTTTCCCATCACTTACTCTCCAAAAAATGAGGGGACTATCTGTATATGGTCAAAAACGGGCTCATCTATTGCATGGCAGGTCGGGACTGAAATTTGATGGGTTGAAGCTCAACCCCGGATTATATCGAACCAAAGCACGAAGTTAGATTATCAAGCCCGTGACTCCAGAACCGACCCAGACCCCAAACAAGATCAAGGAAACTTTATTGGTCCAAATAACGGAAGGCCAAAATATCCGCAATAGGGCGGATAACACGGTGGAAATATCGGTACATATCAAGGAGAGGTCGATTAGTTAGCAAATTATGAGATATTTTACCTTTTATAGAATTATATCAAGAGTAGAAATCCCTTACTATATAAAGGGGGATTTGATCATTTGTAACACACATTGGAAATACGCATCCCAAAGAAATATATTGTTATTCCTAGTTCTTATTATCTTGTCATTATGTTCTGACATCGATTGAGGCATTTCTTGACTTGGGGGTGACCAACCTTCAAGGCTAAGATTGTACAACTTTTGTGGTTTACATTTATTTTACTACCATTAATTTTTAATCTGTTTCCTCAATTTGTATCAAGTTATATAACGTATCCTTAAAACCGCGTATAATTTCAAATGTTATCCAATTTTTAGGGTAAACAATATGCAATTACATTTTGCTTTTTTCAAGTTTGTTGGTTTCATTGTTTCGCAACATTGTGGCTCAAAAATAATATCAATAAGATTATTCTTTCCATTTCTTACCAACTTTAATCGCATTGTTATCGTCATTTGTTGCTTACTTAGTCTAGCCAAAGGATTTATTCAACTAAGCTCAGATTTGAACCAATTGTTAGTGGTCTCATTAAATATAAATTTGATTATTTTATCTTGAAACTATTTTTGGGTTAAATAGTTTGAGACCCACCGTAGATTCCTACCAATTGAGCGCTTGAGTCAAATACTTAGTTGTTTGTTCTCATTAAAATGTGTAACTTTCACTCGTTTATCAATTTCCATTATTCTTTGTAACTCAAAATGACTGAAAAGAATGCTCAGCCAACTAATCAGAGCAAGGTGCCACAACTTTGTGGAAATCTAGGGACTCCATAAATCCTCAAGGAAAGAATGTCCCACCTACGGGTAAGGAGATACCGATTAGCAAAGATGCAACACCCAGCAAAGGAGCTCTACTCCACAACGACGCGTCACATAACAAAGGCTTGCCTTCCAACATGGAATTGCTGACCCATAGCTTTACCGAATAGAGTGGCGAATCCTCTCCATGAGGTTCTCGAGGGGCGCCACCCTAGAGAAGTTCACGTAGGGCGTCAACGGGGAAATTCCTTGGATCAACCTAGTTTAGAAGAAACCCTGAATTCTTTTATAGCTCAACATCAGAAATTGAATGCTCAAATAGGTATAATGTTTGATGTATTGACCGGGAGTAATAACCATAACAGCACACCAATCCTAAAAATATGAGTGACGCCAGCTGTGGATACCCCTAACTCATTCCTGAAGGCTTCCAAAATTCCTGATAATTCAGAGGCAAGAGGTCATGTATGGTTGTTAAAAAAACATGGTTCTAACTCTGCGGGAACAGCATAAGGATCAAATGGAGTGTATCGAGAAAGTTCCAGAGATTTCCCCAATGATCAAAAAATCCAACATGACCAAGTACTCGCAACAACCCTAAGCCTAGCACAATGCTCATGGAAATTCCTAGAAATTCAGAATGCTAAAAATTCTAAAATACAATGGAACATCAAATCCAACAGACCACCTCATGGCCTACACAAATTTCATCAAGGGAAGTGATTTAACCAAGGCAAAATCGACTCAGTCTTTGTTAAGAACTTTGGTGAAACTCTATGAAAGTGTGTCTTGACCTGGTATTCTCATTTTTCTGTAAATTCAATTAACTCTTTTTCTAAGCTTGCAGATGCATTCGTGAAAGCCCATAGTGAGGCACAAAAGGTGTAAAAAAGGATGAGAGATATCTTTAAGATAGGGTAAGAGGAGAACGAGATACACTAGGACTTTGTTGAACCACTCTGGAGGGAGAGGATGTTGCTACCCCCTGTACCAGATAATTGGGTTGCCATTACCTTTGCCTAGAATTTGAACGAGATGGATTTTGAAGCTACATGAAGTTTAAAGATAACCTCCGAGAATTCCCGCCAACGACTTGGAATAAAGTCTATAACTATTATTGCACCAAGCTCCGAGTTGAAAAAGATCTACGTACACTCCTCGGCTTTGGAAATAGGGAAGCCCATAGAAGTAGGAGTCTTGAGGTAGCACCCAGGTGTGTTGAACCTTCCCGAGGAAATCCTAGAGGTGGATACGAGACTTATCATGGTCTTTCTAGATGAACACATGATAGGAGGTCAGAACCAGCACGGGACCACAGGCGAAGAAACCGCAAAAACACTAGGGGATTGCCCCAGAAGGGCAAGGAACCCAAGATATTGTGAGAGAATGATCATTATTTTAGACATAAGTTTGTTGATTACACTTCAACTTTAACACCACAAAGCTAGTAGCAGTACTCTGAAGCATGGGAGAAAAAGTGAGATGACCAAAGGTAATGAGAACACATCCTAGCAAAAAAATCCAGGCCCATTGATGTTAATTCTACGGTGACCATGGCATAAAACCATAGAATGAAAGGTCCTACAGGGCGAGGTGGATTGACTCCTCAAGATGGGTTACCTTACGGAGATTTTTAGTGAAAAGGCAAACTATCCTATATGCAAAACTAGAACAATGAAGAACCACCGTAGGCTCCACCTCCAAAACGGGTGGTTAATGTCATCTTCGGAGACAAAGAGGTGAACGATGTCACATATACAGCCTTGAAGAATCTCTCAAAAATATCCACTACATCCGAGAAGCGCACTCGGTAGACCCTGATCAGAGAAGAAATCACTTTCAGTAATGAAGATGCAGTTAGATTGATCATGCCACACAACAATAGTCTGTAATTACTTTACGAATTAATGACACTAATTTTAGGCATGTATTAGTTGATCCAGGAAGCTCAGCCAACACATCCAAAAATGATTGGTTAAGGAGATGCAGCTTGTGGATCAAATTGTCCCAAAAGAATTACTACTCCCTGGATTTAACAACTCTAGTGAGATGACTAAAGGTGGAATTACTCTACCGAGTTTTGCAGGAGGGGTAACTAAGGAGGCCCCATTCCAAGTAGTAGCCAGAGATATGACCTACAATGTTATTCTAGGAAAACCATGGCTATATGACATGTATACAGTATTATCAACCTTGCACAAGTGATTAAATTCCCTTCATCATAGGGAATTAGGGAGATCCGGGGAGAGAAGATCACTGTCTAAGAAGTTAATTCAATTGTAGTTGCCAATAACCTTCCCAAAATGGAAACAAAAAAATAGCAACTACAATAACATGTTTCAGAGTAGAGTGAGTTGACTCTTGAGGATCGAATCATCGAACTAGAAAAGTTCGGTGATGTAGATTCAACTACCAAAGAGTTGAAGGAAGTGATTTTCTTCACCATTGGCTAAAGAAGAAGGTCTATAGTGGTTCGGAGTAGACCCTCAAACAAAATGTAAGTTAATTCAATATTTACGTGCTAACATAGACTATTTTGCCTCGTCTCATGCAGACATAAAAGGGATCCCACTTTAGGTAATGACACATAAACTGAATGCCAACCCAAATTGTCGCTCGGTCAAACAAACAATAGAAATATCATAACTGAGTGGAATATAATTATGGAATGAAGGTAGCCAAATTGTTGAACGAATTCATCTAAGAGGTAAAATATCTAGATTGGCTAGCCAATGTCATAGTGGTACTCGAAAAGAAAGGCAAATTGAGGGTATTCCTCGATTACAAGGATCTCAATAAGTCTTGCATAAAAGATTCCTTCCCCAAGCCAAATATTGATCAATTTATAGACTACACTGTCAAACATGAGTTTATAGTTTCTTAGATGCCTATTATTGGTATAACCATATAAAAATATACTCGGGAGATCAGGAGAAACCATCCTTCATAACTGATGGTCGGGCATATTGATACAATTTCATGTCATTCAGGTTAAAGAACGTCGGTGCAACATATCGAAGGCTCGTCACCCAAATGTTCAAAGATTATATTGAGAAATGCATGAAAGTATACATTGATGATATGTTGGTCAAATTGGTCTAAGAAGATGATCATCTGGGTCACCTAAAGGAAGAATTTTCTATCCTTCAGAAGTACAACATGAAGCTAAACCCAAAGAAATGCACCTTCGAAGTGGGCTCAAGTGAGTTTTTTGGTTTCTTGATTTCTAATAGAGGTATAGAAGTTAACCATGCACAGATAAAGGTCATTAAGTAAATCCCAAATATATAAAATAAATAGAAAGATGTAATGAGGCTGACTAGACAAACAGTAGTACTAGGTCGATTCATGTCCCTTTCCTAAGAAAGGTATCACATAATCTTCATATCACTAAAGATAATAAATACTTCTACTAGAACCCTGAGTGTCAAAAAGCACTAGGGGGCCTAATACCTATCAAATCCACCATTTTTATTCAAGCCTTGCTAGGAAGAACAACTACTGGTGCATTTAGCCTTATTGGAAAGGGTTGTAAGTGTTGTATTGGTACGAGAGCACAAAGGTACGCAATATTCAATCTATTATGTTAGTAAGGTACTTAATTCCCATCGCCCCAAGCCCAACTGCCCAAGCATCCCAGTACCTTTTAGACTCTTAGACGTAGGAGTTAGGTTAGGGAAATTTCATTTCGTCTGTCTCTCAGCGTCTCAGTTCTCACGCAGTCACTCACTCACTCTTCAGTTCTTCTTCTTCACGACTTCACCCATGTCGGCCGCTGCAATTCTTCTTCTTCACGACTTCACCCACGCCGGCCAAACCACCAGAGAACACAAAAAGTAAGTAAACACCATCTCAATCTTCTAATTCCCCTTTTCTTTCTTTGTGTATATACAATTTTTACCATTTTTAATTTCATTTTTGCTTGTTTGGTTTTTTTCATTTTTGTTAGTCTTGTTTTAAGCAAGGTATTTTATTTGTTATGTGCTCGTAGCAAATCAACTAAATTTTGGGGTGAAAATTTGTGTAGGAGCTATTGAGGCTCCTAACCCATCCCATCCCATCCCATCCCATCCAACCTTTTTCCCTATAGCAACTAAGGAAACCCAAAAATAGAATGGGATTTTGCAATTTAGTATGGTTTGGTTTGCAGTATATCTTCTTGTACAGTTGCTGCAAACAATGCTATTTTGTTTCTGAATTTTGGACGAAATGAAATTTAGTATTCACACTGTATTTAGTGATAGTTTTTCTTTTATAATTGAATGATGATGGTATTTTTCTTATATCAGTATTTGTGGATTAAATTCTAAGTTGGTTATCAGCGAGAAGAATAAAGCTATAGCAATAAATTTAGGATCACATAATCTTATACTATCTCTATTTGTATAGATGGCAGATGAAAGTTTAAACAGTGTTGTCGGTTCAAGTGAAATCTTACCTATTACTCAAGATAGCAACGCCAACACCATTGATACTCAAGATTCTCAGAAAAGAAAGGCCACGCAACTTAGATCCAAGTATTAGAATCATTTTGATAAAGTAGAGGTAAATGGGGCTGGTAAAGCAGTGTGTAAATAATGTAAGCAAGCTTTGGTTGCTTACTTGTCTNCCATGCAACTTAGATCCAAGTATTGGGATCATTTTGATAAAGTAGAGGTAAATGGGGTTGGTAAAGCAGTGTGTAAATATTGTAAGCAAGCTTTGGCTGCTTACTTGTCTAAGAATGGAACAAGCGGGTTGAAAAATCATTTGAACAGATGCAAACAATACCCACCTAACATCAATAAAGATAAAAATCAACCAAAGATAAATTTTCAATCTTACCAAGGTGATGAAGGATCACTTTGGAAATTTGAGCAAGAAGTGGTTAGGAGAGCCTTAATTGAGATGATAGTTATTGATGAACTACCATTTAGCTTTGTAGAAAATGAAGGATTTATAAATTTTATGAGAAAAGCTCAACCACAATTTCGTATTCCTTCTCGTAGAAAAATCAAGGGATTGTTATGAAGTTTACGGTGAATTGAAGCAAAATCTGAGAATGTCTTTTAGAGAAGCACAACCAAAAACTTGCCTCACTACCGACACATGGACTTCAATACAAAGAATAAATTATATGTGTTTGACAGCCCACTTCATTGATAGGGATTGAAATTTGAATAAAAGAATACTAATTTTTTGTCTGATCACTAGTCATAAGGATGAAGAGATGGTAATGCTATTTCAAATTGTTTGCTTGAATGGAAATTAGACAAGGTATTCACTATTACTGTGGACAATGCTTCTTTAAATGATGTCACTGTAAAAGAATTATCTAAAAAGTTAGATATGTGGAAAACTAATATGATGGGTGGTAAACATCTTCATGTGAGATGTATGGCTCATATATTAAATCTAATTGTGGAAGATGGTTTGAAAGAAATTGATGCTTCTGTCGCACGTGTTAGAAATATTGTGAGGTATGTGAGAGCTTCTCCTGCAAGGACCTTAAAGTTTAAACAGTGTTGTGCACATGTAAAGGTAGAATGTACCAAAACTTTGTGCTTGGATGTTCCTCCTAGGTGGAATTCCACTATTTGATGTTGGATACGGCACAAAACTTTGAAAAGGCCTTTGACAAGTTTCATCTTTTTGATGATGGATTTTCTTTTTATCAATGTTCTTGTGAAGATAGTAGTAGTGCAGGTCCTCTTGAATCTGAGGATTGGGTGAATGTGAGAAATGTGATATAGTTTCTTGCAAGATTTCACGAGCTCACCAAAAAAGTTTTAGGTTCACGTTATGTCACTTGTAATGCTCATTTTGAGGATGTATCTGAACTTTATTGTCGCTTGAAAATGTGTTTAGTTAGTGAGGATGAGAATTTGAGAAAAATGGCTGATCGGATGCAAGAAAAGTTCAAGAACTATTGGGGTGAGCCCGAAAAGATAAATAAAATGATTTTTATTGCTTCCGTCTTGGATCCACGTAACAAATTTGAATATGTAGAGGGAGCACTTGAAGAACTTTTTGGGGAGGAAAAGGGGAAGAAAATAAATGCTGGGGTGTATGCTTATATGAATTCTTTGTTTGAAGAGTATCTAAAAAAGTATTTAACTGGATCTTGTACTCAATCTCCATCTAGTTCTACTTCATCTAATAACACATCTACTACATCTAGTGGAAGTGTTATAACTGCATCATTAATAAGGACGAAGCTTCACTTGAAGAAACAAAAGGAAGACAATGGAAGTGGGCGTGCTAAAATCGGAGTTGGATAAATACATTAGTGAAGAACAAGAGTAATTTAATGAAGAATTTGATATCTTAAGTTGGTGGAAAACTCTTGCTCCTAGATTTCCTATTCTTTCGGAGTTGGCTCGTGATGTGTTGGCCATTCCAATTTCTAGTGTGGCGTCGGAATGTGCGTTTAGCACCGGTGGCCGTATTCTTGATTCATTTAGGAGTTCATTGACTCCTAAATGTGTGCAAGCTCTTATTTGTCTTCAAGATTGGCTTAGAGAAGAGAAGAATCATATTAGTGTTGAAGAAGACTTGAAGTATCTTGAGGAACTTGAACTTGGTAAGCTTTAATATTTTGTGTGTATTTTAGTTCAAAATAATATATCATAATTGTTTGTCATTGTCATTGACATATTTGGTCGAATTATCTTTAGATATGGGAAATAATGAAAGTACTACTAGCATTGCTTGATGTATAGTTACAACTTGCAACTTGAGTGGTAACTTTTAATAAAATTCTACCTTATTTCTCATTATGTGAAGTTTGTTGAGTGTGACAAAAGTTGTTAATCTCAGGCCCAGGAGCAAAGAGGAGCTGCAAATGGCATTTCTATGTGTTCAATGTCTATATTCAAGACAATCGGCCCAGCAGCTGGGGGTTCGTTGTATGTTTCAAAATTCCAACTTCTACAGTGTTGTCCCAGACTCCCAGCAGTGAAAATTTTATATTCTGCTCAATTTTTGTGCTCCAAATTAGCATAATGTTAACTGTTTAGTGATGTCCCGTGTGAGGATCTTGTTCTGTAACTGTTCAGTAACAATTGGACTGTTAATTTGTTCTGTAACGGAGCTGCATTTTATCTGTATTTTGGATGTTAAGTTTTGGACTTCTAATTTAAGTCTGTTTGCATTTGGTATTTTGTTCTCGACTTCTCGTTACCTTTTCTGTTTTTTACACAAATGGAGATCAACCTTTGTTGTAGTTGTTATTGTGAAGCACTATTGCTGCATCTGTGTTAATTGGGAGCAGAAGAGGAAAGAAAAATGTGTGCAGTATGCTGTTTTATATATTATTATTGCATCTGTGTTAATTGGTTGTTTTATATACAGAGGTGAATGGATGTTTTAGATGTCAACCTTTTATATCTAAATGATTTAAATTTTGATATTGATACAAATATTTGTAAACGGATAGAAAAAGGAAATGTCTAAAAAGTAAAAATCATACCAAACAACCAACAGAACACACAGTCACACACCCCTAATTAGAACCGAGGTTGAAAAAGGACCAATGTAAGGGCATTCTCGTTATTCTCATAAAAGGAAATGCCAAATGGTACCATCGGAAATAAGATCGAATATTAAACTGAAATCGTACCGAACCATACCGAACCGTACTGAAATAGTTTGGTACGGTATTTAGTATACACAATTAACAAACCGAATACCGAAATACCGTACCAAAATTATTAAATACCGAACCGAAATACCGAATGCCCAACCCTAATGCCCGTATTACTTAGCATTTAAACCAATGCTAGGGGATAATGACTCCGGAAAGTAACCTTGGCCTATTGTGCCTTGTAGACATCTTCATGTTACAATTTTATCCGGGGTAACCTTCGGTGAGGAGCCAAGATTTTCCTCGTGATTTTGACCCCCACAGGGCATAGTTCCCTAGTGTGTAGGTCGAATATGTGAACACTAGGTAATAATCTGGTTGTCTCCTATTGTGCGCTTGACCTTCTACTGTTTCACCCTCCAATGGTCCATACAAGTTTTTACAATGACATTACATTCCTTTGAAGAATTATCTTCATTTTACTCTACGGCGTGCTCCCAAAGAGTTATCCGAATTGTATCACTTTAAAATTAACATAACGCCTAAGAAGAGGATGATAACTCACCCTCCTACATGATACCTTTCAATTACGAGTTGAATACACTGAAGTCCACTCACATTATTAAGAAATTAAAATACCTTCGGGGTTCTAATAAGAGACAAAAGCAAAAAAATGCTTATAAAATTTTCAAAGCATTAAGACTTGCAACAATCAGTATCCCAGAACACTTATGGGATTTCCAAAACAAACCTCCCAAAAACAAACGAGTATCCCAGAACACTCATAAGATTTCCAAAAGAAAACTTCTAAAAACAAAAAGTAATGTACTCAACCAAATTGGTCACTGCAGAGTCTGACGTGGTTGCTTGGGTATCCGGCGAAGGATAGACAAATGAGCCATGGGAGATACTAGAGAGTGCCCGAGGGAAGAAACCTCATAAGTAAAGGGAAGAGAGAGCACATTAATAGCTCCCTGACCCATTTTGTTCTCTGGCATATCCAGATTCGGTTCCACCTCGGAGGAGTAATTGTTAATGTCATCTAAATTTAGTTGCAATAGGGCGTGTCATTCCATGCTCATTTTGGCATCTTTATCTCTTTGTCTAACTCTAGATCGCTAGAACAAACAATTATCCTTAAAGTTCCTAAATCGGAAGCTATCTTATCCTTTTTCACATCTAAGATTATCATCCTTAACCTTCAAAACTTCAAGCTGCACCTCAAGGGTTCTTCCTCTCTCCTTCGCATGGCAAAGGTTAGCTACTAGCGTGACGCCCGACCTAAGAGGATCGCCTTCTTGCCGAGCAAGGTTTCGAGATGGAAAATCCTCTTAGCAGACTGGCTTGCTCAATACTTACTCGCTCCAACTCCTCCTCCGCCATCTTGCCCCCAGACCTTCTCAGAACGCTCTCTCCTAGCCTCGATAAGATCCTTTAGCTCCACAATTATCCCCTCATGGAAACGGATCCTCTCTATATGTTGGAGACATCAAATTGGCCTGCAAGGACAAAGCGTAAACCATTTTAATATTATAATTAAAGATGAACATAAGATAAAATGCAATATAAATACATACTCGGAGAGGGAAGTTCAATATGTTGCTCACAAGATACGAATTGGATTTCTCCTCCAACCACCACCGTAATATAATGCTTATCAGTGCTAATGGAGGAACCAACTTGGGGAGAAGTTCAGGGTGTTAGGTCTATGGTCGGAGTTGGATCAGATATAGGAATCTCCGGAATGACCAGTGCTTCCGCTACATGGGGACCACCCTCCAAGAACTCTTGAGAATATCATACCAGGGAATCCTTCTCTTCAATATCTATGAAGATAGGACCGGTATCCCGGGACAGATCAGAGAAGGCTTCTTCTCAAAGCTGGATCGGGTCCTTCTCCTGGGAAAGCGGTAGGGCTATTGACCGGAGCATCTACATGAGAGTTTTTCTTACTGCGGTTGGCAGCTGCAAGTTCCTAAATCCATTCCTAGGCAATGCTTGAAGGAGGATATAGAGGCTTCCTCAATGCCATTCTTTCAAAAAAGAAGGAAAGATAAAATGAGAGGAGATATAAATAACGACCTACAAAAATGCCAACTACATAGATTTTTGTCCCTCCATTCGGCCACTCTAAGATGTGCCTCCAAGACCTTTCTTGTAGGGGAGAAAAAGACAAGATCTTTTTAACCTGTACCTCAATGTGGGTACCTCTCAAAGCTTGGTAACAACTGCTACAATTAAAATACTGAGTAAGATGAATGGTAAAAGGATATTTTTCAGAAGAAAAATAATGTACTTATGCTTGCCATTCCACCTCTCTGGGTATGATCTCCCCACAAGTTGGGTAAACTCCCAGGTAGAACAGCCAATAAGTGATCATGCCATACTTTATCAGAATCATCCTCAATATCTATGATCTTTCGTGTGTTTTTTAGAAACAATGATATTACATCCCCGGTATAGCTCCGGGAAATGCAACTGAAGGATATGTTGACAGATGGCAAAAACAATCCACCAACCTCCAGATTGCCAGGCCAACCCGGGCCAAGATGACATTAAACTGCCAACAAAGATCTCATATTATGGAATCTACCAGAGGGTTAAACTTCAAGGTAAAAGGATAGGTATACAAGAAAACAAACCCTCTCTGTAGCTAGTGATCCCTTAGAAACTAAGGGAGCTTGAACATCTATGTGATCCTAGCCGCATTCTTCCTTTACTAGAAGAAGATAGTCTGATCTCACAAGAAAATTCAAGTTGCCTATAGGGTACGTCGTGTTGTTGCCTATAGGTAAGACATCTAAAACAGTAGGTTCAACATCAGTCTTTGCCCTTTTACTCAAAGAAACCTTTGCCACTCTCTTCCTCTTGCAAAGATTAGACTCGGTAACCTTACTAGAGGGATCCGTCGCCCCGGTAGATAGTGCCACTAAGGCGGCAGCTGCAACATGGTGAATGTCTGGTGAATCCATAGCACTTTGCAAGTAAGATAAAATAACAAGTAAGGAAGAAACAATGGTGAATATCTCGTGAATCCAAAGCGCTTTGCAACAAGGCAGCATGGTGAATATCTTGTGAATATGTAGCACTTTGTAAGAAAGCTAACACAACAAGTAAGGAAGAAACAAAGTGGGAAAGCTAGCAAAGAAAAAAAAGGCAGAAGAGAGGGCGCTATTCATGAGTATATGTAAACAAAATCAAAGCCAAAACCTCTAGAGTCAGTCTCACATCAATCACTAAAAGTAACCATCATTGCCTAAGAAACTGTCACCAACAGCAGATAGTGTGATATCATGCCAGGTCTCGCGAGCATTAATAAGTTACTGCACACGTCTGATCAATCACATATCAAATCACATCATCTTGGGGATATGAAAGAGCAATCTTTCCGAGTCCGGAACCAAAATAATATCTTTTTGGACAAAAAGAACATTAATAGGTGGTAAAAAAAAAGTTAGAAAAATATATATAACTCACTAATTATGTGCCCTATACCTTAACCGTTAAGGTATAGCGCACAAAATTAGTGCGTTATACTCCTGACACAAAAAACATGTTCAGGTATAGCGTAGTGCTTTTGTGCGCTATACATATAGCTTTTTTTTGCGCGCTATACCACCTTTTTTGGCGCCACCAATAATAACTGACATAACAATAATTCAAATGCGTATAGCGCACAGAATTTGGGCGTTATACATCAAAAAAAATCTCAGCTAGCCATTTTCTATATAAAGAGATTAGGATTGTAGGAAAAATCATTCAATAAATATTTTAAGTCTCGTTCAAATGTTGTTGTTGTTAAATTCTCCAGCATTTTTTCATTATGTCTGAAGAGCGTAGAATAAGAGTTTCATTATATTAGGGGCGAGGTTGTGATGGAGAATAACTCTATGAGCNGTCTGAAGAGCGTAGAATAAGAGTTTCATTATATTGGAGGGGCGAGGTTGTGATGGAGAATAACTCTATGAGGTACAGTTTACCTGCACAGTGTCATGTTAAATTGCCACTTACAATGGAGTACGATAAATTGATATCGTTATTATGCAAAAAAATGAGTGTGAGGAAACGTTCAGTGATACTTAAAGTAACCGGAAGATATCCGTATTTCGTCACTCCGCAAGGGGTTGCTTTTTTCTCGGAGTTTAACATCGACGATGATGAAACTTTGAGGGATTTTCTGAGTACTCCGGATGAATGCCGGGAATTTCTTGTAATCATAATGTTGGAGATGTACGTCAAGGTCGAAGACGTTCTCAACAATGAGGTTGCGCGTAGTAAGGATAACCCCCAGCCATCGGGTGGTTATTCTGGAGTAGTTTTTTCCGGACAGGTTCCGGATGAAAGAGTTTTCCTTGATTTAACTTATCACCGCCTGCGAATGAGCAGCGAGAATATAATTTCTCTCCTGCTTTCCATAATTCACAAGACGAGTGGTAAACTTCAATTTTCCTTTGTGTTACGATGTACATTTTTGTTGTATTGAATTTGTATTTATGGTCATATATTTAACAGGGGGTACCGGCCGGATATGAATTTTACAAGTGGTTCATCCGGGAGTCATCACCTAAATAAAAATGTCCATCATGGAATTTCACCACATTACGACTTGTAAGTGAAGTGATATAGCTATATGAAAAGTATTTATTAATTTCAGTAGCTTATTATTGTGTTGGTTGTGCAGTGAAAACGAGCAAGTTGAACCACCCGTACTCACGCAATTTCCCGAAGACGACGTATTAAATCGGGATCTTGCAGATGCACAAAGTGAGGAAGAGAACAGTGATTACGACAACAATGTCGATGAATCCGGAGACGAGACACTCTTTCCTCGTGAGGATGGTGATGAGGAGGATGAGGAGGAAGGACCTGATTTGAAGAGAGAGTATGCTCCCTAGACGAAGATGTACGAGTCTGAAGTGTCGTTTCATTCAAGAGAGATTCCTTACATTAATAACTTGCCAAGCATGCCGGATGTGGAAGCTCTCACAAGGGATTTTAATGAAATTCGGACAACAATGTGGGATGAATCTAGACCAACGGTGCTTGCAAAGGGCATGCTTCCCTGATAAAGCGCGCGTAAGCAGGGCTTGTAAAATGCACAACGTAAAAGAGTGTCGTGAGATGCAAGTATGGGAGTCAAGTCCGTTGGTATACAAGGTTGTTTGCCGCAGATGGTTTTGGCCATGTCATTGGATGTTGCGTGCGACCAAGAAGAAGACATGTCTGTGGAAAGTGGGTAAATACATTCCCACCCACACATGCGAAATGGACACATTCAACGGGAATCACTTCAACTTGGATATTGACTTGATTTCTCTTGTACTTATTCCGCACCTCGAAGCGTCCATAAGGTATAAAATCAAAGAGTGCATTACATCAGTCCACCAAGAATATGGCCATACCATTACGAAAAGAAAGGCATTTCTCGGGCGCAAACGAGCGTTTGAAATTGTCTACGGTAACTGGGATAAGTCATTTGCATCTCTGCCAAAGTACATGGCCACACTGCAGCACTTTAACCCCGGGATGGTTGTTGAATGGAAGTTTGAGCGGAGTCCGGAAAAACCAGAATATATATTCAATTACATGTTCTGGGCGTTTAAACCAACAATTGATGGATTTTCGCATTGTCGGCCAATAATATCCATAAAAGGCACTCATGTCTATGGAAAGTACGATATCAAGCTATTGATAAGCCGTAGCAGTAGATGATAATGGACAGATATTTCTTATAGCTTTTGCTGTTTGTGCCAATGAAAGCACAGAGACATGGACGATATTTTTGAACCACTTGAAAGAGCACGTTGTCAAACAGCGTTCCGGTATTTGTCTAATATCTGATCGGCACGGTGGTATCTTAAGTTCAATGGAGAACTTGTCTGCATGGAAAGAACCTTATGCATACCACTGTTACTGTGTGAGGCACTTTAAGGCCAATTTTCAGAAGGCATATCCCAACAAGGATCTACATGATTTGATGTGGATGGCANACTCATGTCTATGGAAAGTACGATATCAAGCTATTGATAGCCGTGGCAGTAGATGCTAATGGACAGATATTTCCTATAGCTTTTGTTGTTTGTGCCAATGAAAGCACAGAGACGTGGACGCTGTTTTTGAACCACTTGAAAGAGCACGTTGTCAAACAGCGTTCCGGTATTTGTCTAATATCTGATCGGCACGGTGGTATCTTAAGTTCAATGGAGAACTTGTCTGCATGGAAAGAACCTTATGCATACCACTGTTACTGTGTGAGGCACTTTAAGGCCAATTTTCAGAAGGCATATCCCAACAAGGATCTACATGATTTGATGTGGATGGCAGCAACAGACCACCAACAACATAAATTCCGGAGGCACATGGAATCTATCAGGCAAGAAGACGAGGAAGCCTATTGTTGGTTAATGTGACATCACCCTGAAAAGTGGACTTTGCATGCGGATTGTGGCAGACGATGGGGAATTCTGACTACAAACGTGTCAGAATCTTTCAACGGGTTATTGAAGTCGGCAAGAGGATTGCATGTCACAGCCATGGTGCGGATGTCGTTCAAGCAGATGGCGGAGAGGTTTGTTGAACGGTCTGCAGCTGCAACGGCATTGATGGAAAGGGGTGTTGAATTTATGCCAGTGCCGATGAAGAGATTTGAGAAATACAGACGGCGAGCACATTGGCATTCATTTTTGCAGTATGATAACGAAAGAAATATTTTTGAAGTTCGCACCGCTATCCATCAAAATCGGGGGAATAATGTACATACTATAAATGAATCATCAAGGTTATGCTCTTGTGACAAATGGTCCATCTACCACATGCCTTGCTCACATGCCATCAAGTGTTATCAACGTATTGGTTTGGGAGACCAACTATGTTGATCAACAATATAGTATTGCCACGTATCTAAATACATATAGTGGGCAGTTGCAGCCAGTGGGTGCTGAGCATTGTTGGCCGCCGGAACCATTTAAAATGGTGTGCAACAAGTCCTATTTGCGTCGAATACAGGTGCAGAAGAGAACGTGTAAACGGAACCAAATGGATGTTAGTGATACCATTTATGCGCGCAAATGTGGTATATGCTCGCAAACAGGACACGACCGTCGAAAATGTCCTTTAGGTGATTTGGGTGACAATACTAATCAAGCTCGTGGTGGATGTTTTTCTAGCGTGCCTAACTATCCATGATTTTATGTTGTAATAATTAGTTATTTTGTTTATGTTGCAAGATTTATGAAATAAATTTATGTTTGTTAATTATGATTTGAACTTTTTCATTTTAGTTTTTTAAATGATAATTTAATAAAATTATGTGTATATTTAGCGCGATTAAATACTACGTTATGTGTGTTGTCTTCTCGACTGAAAAGGCTGACCAACTGACATAAAGTTGTCTTGTACACATCATGATATTTAACACGCAAAACATAACGCGATTAAATAAAAAAATTATGTGTATATTTAGCGCGGTTAAATACTACGTTATGTGTTGTCTTGTCGAACTGAAAAGGATGACCAGCTGACATAAAGTTGTCTTGTACACATCATGATATTTAACACGCAAAACATAGCGCGATTAAATAAAAAAAATTATGTGTATATTTAGCGCGGTTAAATACTACGTTATGTGTGTTGTCTTGTCGAACGGAAAAGGCTGACCAACTGACATAAAGTTGTCCTGTACACATCATGATATTTAACACGCAAAACATTGCGCGATTAAATACTACATTATGTGTATATTTATATATTTAGTGCATTTAAATACTACGTTATGTTTGTTGTCATGTCGAACTGAAAAGGCTGACCAGCTGACATAAAGTTGTCTTGTACACATCATGATATTTAACACGCAAAACATAACAAGATTAAATACTACGTTATGTGTATATTTATATATTTAGTACGGTTAAATACTATGTTATGTGTGTTGTCTCGCCTATAAATAACGGGCTCATTCTAGTTATTTTGTGCGCTCAAAAATTACTAATAGCAAACTTTTTAACGCACAAATGTCTCAACCTCTTTATACACCAATGTGCAAGTGTGGAAAAAGATGCATGATGCAAAGTTGTTGGGATAATGGTGAAGTTGGACGCCGCTACTGGCACTGTGTGAACCAGTTTTATAAGGTTCCCCACGAACTATTTGCGATTTTGAGGTATGGGTTGATGAACCATGTTATCAGGAATGCTACAAAGAATCTTTGCAGTATCTTCATAATTTGTGTTTAAAACAATGGGAACGTGAAAGAGAAAATAAAAGAGAGGTTGTGGAGTTGTAGGAGAAACTGAAAGAGGTAGAAGAAGAAAAAGAAATTGGAAGAACAATTTAAGTGGTTGGATCAGAGAATATTAGGCGGCAGGGACTAAACTTGCGTTGTATGTGTTTAGTGTATTACCTTATCTTTATTTATGCCTTGCTCATGTATTTTTATTATGTTGGCCTTCTATGTTTGTGTTTGTGTTTGTGTTGTAGTAATGAATTTTAATTAATGTTTTCCTTGTTTGTTGTACTGAACTTTATTTTAATTGTACTGGATGTTAAGTTTTAATGCTTGTGTTTGTGGTTGTAGTATGAAACTATCTAATGAAAGGGGAAATTAAAAAATTGTTGTTAATCTATACAAAAATATTATTTACATCAAATACAAAAAAAAAAAGGAAGGACACATCAATGTGTCCCGCATCCGGTGTGCCTTAACGCAGCCGCTGGCCTGAGGCGCATCCCATCCCGCCTGGGTAAGCTATCCGGATCATCATCATCAAATCGCCTCCTTATAGCCGGATTCGGCGCAGGATGACAGGTATCAGTGGTGTTGTCAGGATCGATATAAGGGGACATCGGTCCATNCAGCCACGTCAGCATAGCGTGAAGCCTTAAAAAGGAAATTAATAAAGTTATAGAAAATAAATAAGTTACATTTAAAACAAATTCAAATTCAATACTAATAAACTCATACCTGCGAATGTGATGATGATCCATAACTCAGTCGGCGCCCACTACGAAAATCTCGGGTCAGCCAATCCTCATCAGCGGTAGACGGGCCTGGGAAGTATTTAGCCCAATCCACTCCAGGAATATTCGTGCCCGTGATCAATAATTGACCTGACGGGGTCACCTGCGAAGTCACTGGAGTGAGATGCATCCCAAGGCTGTAAGACGGCATGTCCGTCTCATGTAGGCCACCTGCCATATCAGCAACAACATCATCGGCAGCAGCCTCAACGCCCCCTTGCTGGGGACCACCTCCTCTCCGGCCACCACCACATCATCCGGCACCCTCGCCTCATCGGGCACCACCACCTCGTCGGCCACGACCACCTCGTGCGACACCACGACCTCGCTCGTACTGCCTTGGGTCCATATAATCAGGATCGTGTGCCAAACGTTGATCCTCTCGGGCTCGCTGCAGTGTCCGGGAAGCCACCTCTACAAATCGATGGCTATAATCCTGCATGGCCGTAGGATCGCCGACATGATCCTGCATCTGCAGTCCCATCTGATAGACGGTATGTAGTCCAATAGCCTGCACAATGTAACAAATATAAACTACATATATGACACTAAATTACAGCTATATAATTAATAATAACAGAAAACATACCAGTGCCTCGTGTCGCCCGGCGTATGGAACGTACCGACCGTCCGCCGGATGAATGGGGTTCCCGATAAAAAGTCGGGTAACGTGGCGGTACCATGACATATATCCTTGAATAGTCACCGCCTGAATCCCCGTAGGTAGGGGCGGAATCAACTGATCTCGCTTGTCCCAAATATGCATCTGCGCCGCAAGCCAGGTCATAAATGCGTCGTCCGCCCTAGAACGATCATCCCTCTGATAATGTATAGCCTCCCACATAGGCGGCCTCGGTATATACTACGGACGGCAAAACTGACGAAGTACCCACTTGGAGGCATGATGCTCCAAAATATCGAGGCATATGAGCAGGGCAGGAGTGCTCTAAATCGGCCGGCCGAACGAGCAATAATTTGGCAGGGTACCGATCAAATCGTCGATGTATGGCGTCCAAATGAACTATCAAATAAGAACACAAAACGTGAGTATGCGCAACACTAAGTTAATCTATACCAGGTAAGTTTAGGTACATATTTACATGTGCGCCCTCCAGCAAATCCAACACATTCCTACAGAGGGGGATATTATGATGAGCATCATACTCTCGTACAAGTCTACGGAGGAGAACCCACCTCCTGGCCAGAGGGAGAAACGGAGGTGGTACCTTAGGAGGCAACTGTGGTAGAGGTGGCTGAAACTGCAGAAACCGCTCCCAGGCCCAAACCTAACATACAAAGTTGACGTAAGGTATAAGATTAATTCTAACTAGGTAGAATTGGAACTAATGAACATATTATTCGAATATGTTGTCACCTGTAGAAGAGGAATAAAGCCACAAACGTCTCTCTGTGTGCCCATTCAAGCCCGGCACATCTGCCTGTAGAAGTAAGCCAGAACAGCACCACCCCAGCTGTATAAGGGTAAGTCATCTAGCGCGGCAATATGATAAAGAAACCGCAGGCTGACTAGGTTCCCCGAAGTGTTCGGGAACAAGACCCCCCCAAATAGAAGAAGCAACAACAACCTTGTATATCAGGTAGTATCTACCTCCTCTGTCTCATTGGTGATAGTGGGGTGGATTACCTCGAGGTACTGTCTAATAGGGGTCAAACTCATCCGACTGGCCGCTGATGATGCAGTATTGTCCTGTGGCCTGAAACCGTGAGCCTCTGCAGCATATCCAAATAATTCGCCCGCGACGTAGATCTCATAAGAATAGGCAGTGAAACGGGCAAGCCATCAGCGGGCAGGCCATATAAAACCTCCACGTCCTGCACCATGATGGTGGCCTCGCCAATGGGCAGGTGGAAAGTGTGTGTCTCTNTATATATATATACCTATGGGTTCCAGGCTCAATATTTGAGGCCCAGTAGCACCAAACTATCATTAATATTTATGTGTGTCAAATTCAATATTTTTATTGTGCCTTGTGTGTTTGTTTTATAATTTAAAATCATAATTTTTAATAACTTAATTTTACAAAATATATATATATACACACCTATGGGTTCCAGTCTCGATATTTGACACATNCTGCATCCGGCCGATCTGAATAATCCTATAAAATCTCGTGTCCTCCAGGCACTGGACTACACGGAGATGGAGATTGCTATCCCTCAAAAAATCCCACATGTCTTCCACTCTCCTAGCGCGGAGAGTGTGCGTCAGTACTTGTCCGTCCCATATATGGGAGGATCTATGATCGCCTTGTAGGACTAATAGCACTGGAGAGTAAAGGCCGGGATGTATAGGCGGCACGTCCATGTCATCAACTGTAAATCAAAACAACATTAATTGTATGTTTAATCTGTAAATTAAATAATAATTTTTTGAGTTACACAATTTTTAGAGTTATACAATATATATACCTATGGGTTCCAGGCTCGATATTTGAGGCCTAATAGCACCAAACTATCATTAATAATTATGTGTATCAAATTCAATATTTTTATAATTTTGTGTGTTTGTTTTATAATATAAATTCATAATTTTTAATAACTTAATTGTATAATATATATATATATATATATATATATATACACTTATGGGTTCCATGCTCGATATTTGAGACTCACTAGCACCAAACTATCATTAATAATTATGTGTGTCAAATTCAATATTTTTATAATTTTGTGTGTTTGTTTTATAATTTAAATTCATAATTTTTAATAACTTAATTGTACAGAGTGTGTATATATATACCTATGGGTTCCAGGCTCGATATTTGAGGCCCAGTAGCACCAAGCTATCATTAATAATTATGTGTGTCAAATTCAATATTTTTATAATTTTGTGTGTTTGTTTTATAATTTAAATTCATAATTTTTAATAACTTAATTGTACAGAGTATATATATATATATATATATATATATATATATATACATATGGGTTCCAGGCTAGATATTTGAGGCCTAGTAGTACTAAACTATCATTAATAATTATGTGTGTCAAATTCAGTACTTTTATAATTTTGTGTGTTTGTTTTATAATTTAAATTCATAATTTTTAATAACTTAATTGTACAAAGTGTATATATATATATATATATATGTTCAACTACCAGTATAAGATACTTAAACTAAAGGAATTCTATGCTAAAAGGCTCTACATTTTACTACGCTAAAAAATAAACTAAACTAAATATAAAAAATAAATACATTTTAATCACAAATAAAACACAAATATATAAGTCCGGATATTAACAAACAAATTTATTTCACAATTTTATATTTTTTTTATACAACACTAATATTTAAGTCCGGATAAATATAACATACTAGTTTTGCAAATAAAACACAAAACGAAATATAACACATTGAAATCAACTAATATGCATTATTATAAAAGTTTCAACATAAAATAAAGCGAAATACCTCGATTTAGTGTTTTCGGAAAGCAAATTGGTTGAAAATTTGACTCCGAAAGAGTGAACCCACAATAATACGATACTCTACTCCGAAGTGAGACCTACGTTCTACACCTTTTGTGTGACGGGGGGGCCCAAATTTTTTTTTTACTGTACGAGGGGGGGACCAAAATAGGGAGAGTAAAAAAATGGGGGAGAAGAGGATCGAGGATTTTGTGGGGTTTGGGAAGACGAAGAGGATTAAATAAAGGGTATAGCGCGGAAAAAGAAAACGTTATAGGTATAGCGTACAAAATACATGCTATATACCTGACCAGTCAAAAAGTCTGGGGTATAACGCACTAATTTTTTGCTATACCTTAACGGCAAAAGTTACCGTTAAGGTATAGCGCACCGAATTAGTGTGTTATATATATTTTTTGTAACTTTTTTTTTAGCACCTATTAATGTTTTTTTTGTCCAAAAGGATATTATTTTGGTTCCGAACTCCAATCTTTCCTGCCAAGATCTCTAGTTAGAAAAAGATATTTGTCAAGATTTATCATGTTATGAGTTTCCCACTTCCCGAGTACCCCATATAAACCACCCAAAAAAATAGGGGGACAATGATATCTATACCAAAGTAACAGGCTCGATTGATGGATAATTCTTAATGAAAATAGATTTATAAGGCTAAGCTCTTTTGTCGGAAGATCGCACTCAGTACCTGTGATCTGGGACTGTCCGAAGATTGTCCAAACAAAGGATGGACCAACCTGGGACTATTTAGTCCGGAGATGGATTCTCTCAAGAAATGCCTAGTTCTTGAGAATTTGGCCATATTAAAAGTCTACAAAATTACTTCGGAGACATTTTCTATACAAGAGTCCCCAGGCTATTCCACAAGCCCTTTCTCCCAGATAAATAATCTTGAAAGGCGGGGACTTGGCAGCTTTTCCAAATAGCTTATGCCCCAAACTGAAGAGGAGATGTCTCCTTCATAGGCTCTATAAATACTAAAAAGACCTAGGAGGCAACTTTAACAACATTCAAAGTCATTTAGTGAGTTCATCCGAGAAACTACCTAGGTTGTGTTAAGCTATAAGAATGCAGTAATTATAACATGTGAATATGCAAAAAGCAAAACATAAAAGCGTAATTAAACTTGCTATACATTGCTAGAGACACAAAAGGCCCACAATATATACAAAAAAAAATTCTTTACAAAAAGGCCCCCATAGGCCCCTTGATCCAGGATACGGTGATTGGGAGGAGGAAGGAGATATAAAGAAGGTGCAACTGGAAGAATTGGAGGTGAAGGGTGCGTTTTAATACCCCCATTCACAAGGATTTTAGCAGGCTGAATAAGGGATGGCATCTTCATTTTGTTGTTTGTATAATCCCGAGACTTTTTGGAGTCATCATAAGAAGAGGAGCTCATGAGCTTCGCCTTCTAAATAAGGTCATCCACCTTGAAAATCTCCTCATCCAAGTAGAAACCCTCAGAATGAACCTTGTAGAGGTCCTTCTGACGAACCACCAGGTAGGCGTACTTTTGACCTCCTCTGCCTCAAAACGATCCATCTTCAACTCTGAGGCGACGCCGTCCCATTTGGCCAAGAATTTTTTCTTCTTTGCCATAGAACCCATAGCCCCTTTTAGCTCGTTTACTTCTTTGGATAGCTCCTGACATTGATCCTTGATGGACTTCCTTTCAGATATAGTCTTGCTCCGTTCTTCCACCAGGCTAATGTGCTGGTATTTATTTCTCTGGATGATGAATTCAAGGTCCTCTAACTTCTAATTCAGCTCTCTAAACTATTGGGAAAACCCGAGCTCTTGGGCCTCTTTATCCTGTTGTAGCTGACAACTCCTTTTGGAAGCCTCTATGATTTATGAGGACATAGACTCCTTCTTTAAGTCTCTCTCTGCCATGGTTTGTGTCCACCTCTTGATCTTTATTCTTGCTCGAGCCACTCTCTCTGCCATGGTTTGTGTCCACCTCTTGATCTTTATTCTTGCTCGAGCCAAACAACAATGTTTTTCGCGGTCCTAGCAAGTAATTTTGTTGCTAACAAGTTGACCTAAAAAAGAGGATATTAGAAAAACAAAAAAAAAGGCAAAAATCGACAAAAAAAGGTGTTTAGGAATACACCTTGAACCCTGATTACATTGGGCGGTCGTCCAGAGCTACCGTCAAATACCAATCTATGTATTCACATTCTGGAGGCTCGATAAGATCTTTGAACCTTGGATCAATTTTCTTGGGCCTCCGGAAGACGTTCACATATTTTTCTACTAGCACCTGCCTCTTTGGATAGTGGAATCTTCGACTTTCTGGCACTGGGGCACCTTAGGGCAGGATACCCAGTATGGGTCTACCTAGAATCCTCCGGAACCATGTTCCGAAAATTATGACCCTTTTAGAAAGGCTTTACTCGACTCGCCAAAGCCTTCACGCAGGAGTGTCGTAGCTTCTTCCTTTGGCACCATTTGTTCTTTGTCGAGTCTCCACTTCAAGGTGATTTCGGCTAGTCATTGTCTTTAACAAGAATGGTAGGAGGAGCGAGAGTCTGCAGAAGTTCATCTGCCTCAGGCTCATCCCAGAGCTTGGAGAGAGTGGCTGGAGGCAGGATCCAAGGATTATTGTGATCCTCTTTTTCCTAAGTTCCCTTTTTAGAACTCTTCTTCTTCTTCTGGGGTTTGGGGGTAAAATGTCCCTCCTAAACGGCTTTCCTTTGTCAAGGTTGACTGTTGGACAAGATCCTTTGGGATCTCAAGATCCAGGACCTCAATCTAGGTTGATGATAACTTTGAACTCGCGCCTAGAGCAGCAAAATGAGAATGTCATGAATTTCAACAAGAAAGAGAAGTTAAAATATCCTCGGATTGAAATATCCCTACCATGAATTTTTGACTTTTATCTTCTAAAGACAGAGATCGCTTTCCATATTCTCACATCCATGGTATTCAACTATAAAATGTTAGGGAGCAGACCAGTGACAGAGGTTAGAGCAGTTGTCCATCACAAAAGTTAGAAGGTCTTAATCTAAGAAGATGAAATGAAACATGAGAAAAAAGGGGAAGAACTTACATTTGAAATTCCACTTCTATGGGAAGGAGAGGTCGTTTTCGTACCGTTTGCGATTAAAATCATCCTCTGCATTAGCAAGAAGGATGCGAGTGCCCCGACTCGACAATGTTATCATCTACCCAATATAAATCTTGGGGCAGTAAATTTGGATGAGATGCTTGAAAGTGAAACTCTATTGCACCTTTTTAGCAAGAAACCTCATGCATGTAACTTTTCACCACAAAACTGGTCCTTTACTATTGGATTCATGGCAGGCTTAAACCTGAGTGAGCGGGTATGTGAACACAAATGGGAAACCCTCCCGATAGATGGTTATGTTTTTTTTTGCTTCAGGTAGGAAGAGCTGAACCTTTTCTTTCCACATGCAGTATTTCAGGATGGCCGGAAGGTGCTTCCCCTTTTAAGCCAGCTAAAAGTCTCAATTGCTCTTGGCATTTCTTTGGGAGATGTAGGAACCAATCAAACTGGTAGTCTTTGGGAGAACCTCTGTTAAGTTTTGGCTAGTTGTGCTCTTTATTGCCTTTATCAGAGGTTTTGGCAGACTTGCCCCTCTTGGCAGGGACTAGCTTCAACTCCACTATGATCGTGGTAGCCTGAACAACTCCGCCTTTGTTGGCAGGGGATGATGACCCTTCTATCTCCATTTTCTTCGAAATCATGGTGGATTTGGTAACCATGCCTTTCCTAGTAAAGTAGGGTGATTCTTCCACCACATATCCTCCATGATCACGGTGGTCGCCGACAGAGGAGTAATGGTTGTGGCCTCGATGGTGGAGTCTATATCATGAGCTCGTATTAAAGTATATTAAGAAACAATTAGAAGATGTGATGTAAATATAAGGGGCAGCTAGAAATGAAAAAGTTGAAGGTTACTTGGAGACAACAACGGAGTTATATGAGAAATTTCAGAGAAGAAGTTCAAGGACAGAGAAAAGGATCAACTCTTATAGGCAAGGTCATCATAACCTTGCTAACCGTTGCGGTGTCAGAAACCATTTAAGGCCACCATGTGTTCGGAGACTTAAATGAAAGTGACTGGGCGTCATTTCAGATTCAAAAACGATGACGGTAGCATGATAAATCTTGCCTAAAAATTCCTCTGGAACATGCCAAAGATCATGCCACTTCACAGACATTTCTCGGAAAATATTCAAAAAGTGGGGGACTGTCTATATTAATAAAATTTGACCTTGACGCATGGCCAGTTTACATAACAATATGATGCTGCTTAGAATAAGTATTTTTCTAAGGATAGCGATGAACCAGGAAATGAATAAGTAGTAAAGGTTTCCGTCGCGTGAAATATCTTCGACTTGTTAACTCATTTTCAGGGAGATGAAAGTAGTGCTCCGGAGAAGCACTACAAGGATGGCCCCGAGACCCATCAATATAACTATAACTGGAGTCTTGCCTAGTGTTCAACTACCTCTAAAATATTCAGGATCTACTCATATTTACTACACCTGACGCTTATCCCATAATTGGGAAGTATCTCTATAGTTAACAACCATACAAAGCAACGTGTGAGAGTTGAACTAGGGATGTAAATGTTAGGCTTTAGGCTATAAATATCTCAACTTTCCTCACTCGTAATTCTTCTGATTCTGCTCTATTTACTCATTGTGGATAAAAAATAATCTCAATAAGATTTCTTTATTTGCTTACCAACTTTAATCGCATTGTTATCGTCATTTGTTGCTTACTTAGTCTAGCCAATTAATTTATTCAACTAAGCTCTGATTTTAACCAATTGTTAGTGAACTCACTAAATATATATTTTATTATTTTGAAATTATTTTTGGGTTAAACAGTTTAGCGCCCATCGTGGAGCCCTGGAAATTAAGTGTTTGACTCAAAGCTCTAGTTGTTTGTTCTCATTAAAAAAAAACTTATCTCTCACTCACTAAATATTAAGTTGTTTCTTTTTCTTCTTCCTACACAATTCCTTGTATGAAAATTGAGATTCAATCTTTGAGTTGGTTCTTGTAGACTGTAGTGGAGAAATTAAAAGCCACCATTATTGAACCTAGAGAAAGCTTGAAAAAATATCCACAAATGTGTGTTGTTGATTTATAAAGATTTATGATTGAGATGACGATGACGAAGCCCCATTACTTGAAGCTTGTTCTTTCTGCAATAGAAACAAAATGGAGTCTAATAAAATGAATACTATTTTGGATGACAATAGGGAATCATAATTGCAAACCCACTACTTCAGATAAACAAATAAGCTCAAAGTTAAAGTAAAATATTTGAGTGAGTAATTTTTGAAGTCTTTGCTTCAGTCATAAACATATGCACTTCAGCTACATATGTCAGAAGTGTGGCTGACGTACAATAAAATAATCTACCTCTATTCACTTTATTTTCAGAAACTTTTATATGCACTTCAGCCATATATGAATAAAGTGTACATAAAAATACTTGAGCTTCAGCCATATATGATTGAAATGTATACAAAAATTCCTGAATGCTTCAGCCAAATGTGACCGAAGTGCAAGTAAAAACGGTTGAACACTTTAGCCATATGTGACTGAAGTGCAGTCATGCATGTGACCTGCCAACTTCAAATGTGAATTACTGGATTTTCAGTCACGTACGTCTAAAGTGTATTTTAAAGTGGATAAATTAGTAAAATTATGTGCAATACGAGTATGACTTCAATGACGGTCCCAAAATCGAGTATATTTGTACTTCTCCCAAAATAAATGGATCAAGTTTTCAACAAATCATTTTGTCTACCTTCCCATTTGGGCATTTACCCATCACTTTTAATTGTATCTCTTGATTCATCCTATATGCCAAGACGAGGATTTGTATCAGATATGGAATTACCGAGTGGTATTTTTACAATAATAGCCGATTAAATTTATTTTTTATTTCTTTTAGTTGGTATACATTAATTATACATAGTTATACGTGTATTATATATGAACTATACATATACTATATATCCACAATTATTTTTAGTGCAAGCGATTGGATGAACGGCAATTTGAGTTAATTCTTCTATTAGGATCATGCATACTTTTGAGCCAATTAATATCCCTATTTTGATGTATAACCAGTTTATAAGTCCATGACAGTTGACATATTTTCTTTTACTAGTGAGTACTTGTATTCTTTAGATTGCAAAAAGTATTGCTAGGTGATCGAAATCGTTCAAGTCAGAACAAGAAAATAATTATTTCTTCGTTCTTTTAAAAACCTCCTATAGACTAGACTAAGATCTTATCCATTTGTAGATGGAGATTGGATAGCAGCTAGGTCTAGAGGGAAGTTGTGCGGAAAAGCAACTTCGACGACCTAGAAATCGCGTAATCTGCGCCTATGCCAAAAGTGAAGAAGACTTCCTCTTCTTTCAGTCGAGCATGAACTCCACTTAGCACTTCCCTTCCCAAAGTGAGAGTAGGAGAAATGAATGTGCACTTGGTCAATTACCATATCCTTGTTTCATTTCATTTGAAACAATCACAAACATTTTTTTGATTATAGATCTACTACCTGAAATTCAATACGTAATTTCAACATTCAAGGTATATTACTGAATGACTTATCAAAAATATCTTCAATAAAAGGATATAATAATTAAGGTTTTTTCATATAAATATGCTGGAAAAAATTATAATATTCATATATTTTAATTTATTGTAGCAAATAACTTGTCTTATTTGACAACTTAATAGTTTTTACTTTTGTGCATAGCTATTTATAGTTATTATTCAAGTGGCTTAATAATATAAAAAAATTACTAACATTATCGATGTATAAAAGTTAATTAATTCAAAATAAATTTGCGTTGGAGAAGACTTTGAGTAAGTAATTTTTTTCTTTTTAAAACTTATCTATGAGATGAGATGGAAGGATTCACGATTATTTATAATCTATTTGGAACAGCTTTTTTTGGGCCAAAAGTGCTTTTTCAAAGATAAGGTGTTTGTCCAAGCTTTTAAAATGAAAGAAGTGCTTTTGAGTAGAAGTAGAAACAGTTTTTGAAAAAAAGAAAAAGGTAGCTTCTTCCCAAAAGTACTTTTTTTAAAGCACTTTTTGAGAAGAATATATTTAGAAATTCTTCTAAAAGCTTGGTCAAATACTAATTGTTGCTAAGAAAAACTTTTCATATTACTTACTCAAATACAACTGCTTCACACCAGAAATACTTTTTTTGAAAAACACTTTTGAGAAAAGAAAACTACAAGTGTAGAGGCGACTCCCCCCCCCCCCCCCCCCCCCTCTTCTCTCTAGTGTTTCTTTCTTTCTTTCACTATTGCATCCTCCACCGGGGACTCCATCTTCGGCGACCAGGTAAGGCTGCCCTTTTCTATGTCTCTTCTATCTCTCTTCCCCTCTCTCCTCTCTTCTCTCCTTTCTATCTCCTGTCTCTTCATGTCCACTTCTCTTCCTAACGTCTCTCCCTTTATCTGCCACACCACCATCTTATTACCGATGCAAACCACCCTATCATCACCAGTGCCAAGAAGTTGTTGCCAAATCTGCCACCATTCGCTACGACGAGACAAATCTGCCGGCCAGATTTAGGCAGCCCACGTAAAATCTTTTCTTTTTGATGATTTTTCCCATTATTGTTTAGGTTTTAGTCTACTTCTTGTTATTTTCTTTACCATATCCATAATATTACTTTAAATCGGAATCTTCTCACTATATTTCTTTATATATTGTAGTGACTTTAATTTTCTTGCATTTCATTTTCAGTTTTAGTGTTAGATCTAGTTTAAATTATCACTGTAATTTTTGACCGAGTGGATATCGTTGTAAACCTAGTAATGGCTTTAGCAAATGATGGTAGACTAAAGTTGTGTTCTCGATTCGGGTTGGGGGTGGTTAGGGGCGAGGGACAAGGGTGTCAAAAGTGCCTCTAGCCTGAGGACTGGGTTGTGGAACATAGGGTCACTGACAGAGGAATCTATAGAGCTTGTGAAGATTCTCAAGAAAGAGGAAGATAAAGAGAGCTTGTGTACATGAAAATAAATGGGTGGGAAATAAGGCGCGAGATGTGGCTAGGTATAAATTTTTGTACTCTGAAGTCTCGCGATGTAAGAATAAAGTAGGTATGTTAGTAGATAGGGATCTTTGGGAGCAAGTGGTAGAGGTCAGGAGAGTGAATGATAGGATGATGGCTATCAAATTAGTTATTAGTGGGCTCACTTGTAATATTATTAGTGCTTAGATGCCACAAGTAAGATTGGATGAGGAGGTAAAAAAGCACTTTTGGGAGGATTTGGACGAGGTTGTTCAAGGTATCCCACAAACTGAGAAGATAGTCTTAGGAGGAAACTTCAATGGACACATCGGTTCTACTTCGAGGGGTTATGATGATGTGCATAACGGTTTTGATTTTGGAGCTAGGAATGATGGACGGGTTTCCTTTTTGGATTTTGCAAAAGGTTTTGAGTTGGGGATAGCTAACTCAAGGTTGAAGAAGAAGAAGAAGGAGCACTTAGTTACCTTCCAGATCATGGTGGCCAAGACCCAAACTGACTACCTACTCTTTGGGAAGTGTGACAAGGATCTATGAACGGATTGCAAGGTTATCTCGAGTGAGAATCTCATGACCCAGCATAGGCTCTTGGTAATGGACTTAGAGATCATGAGAAAAAGGAAAAAGAGGGTTGTGTATGATCAACCTAAGATCAAGTGGGGAGCCCTGACGAAGGAAAGAGCTCAGGACCTGGAAGAGAAGTTGTTGGCTATGGGGGGGATGGAGAAGTAGTGGAGGCGCAAGTGATATATGGATTGTGGCATTAAATTACATTAGGGAAGCTAATAGAGGCGTGTTAGGGATCGAAGGGATACTCTAGTAGATACAAAGGGGACTGGTACTAGAATAGAGAGGTCCAAGAAAAAGTGAAAGTCAAGAAAGCTTCGTACTTGAAGCAAGTTGAGAGTATAGACGGGGAGGAGAAGAGGATGAATAGGGATTGATACAAGAAGACAAAGAAGGAGTAGAAGGTAGCAGTCACGACGACTAAGACTGCAGCTTTTAGACATTTGTATCAAGCTGCTAAGCCACACTATGAAAGTTTGGGAGAGGGTGGTGGAAGTGAGGGTGAGGAGCGTGTCTATTTTCCCAAAAATCAGTTCAGCTTCATGCTAAGGCAATCAATCACGGAAACCATCCATCCTGTAAGGAGTTAATTGAGAAATATAAGGGAGGAAGAGGGACTTGCAAATAGTGTTCATTGACCTGGAAAAAGCAAACGATGAAGTCCCAAGGTACGATTTATGGAGGTGTTTGGAGACTAAACAGGTCCTTGTAGCTTACACTATGGAGATTAAAGACATGTATGATGGAGCTAAGAACCTGGGTGAGGACAGTGGGGGGAGACTCGGAACACTTCCCAGTTATGATGGGGTTTCACCAGGTGTCATGGCCTAAAACCCACCATAGGTGGTGATGACGCCAACGCTACCGTTAGTCAAGCAACAATTGAATCGACACGTCAATAGTTAATCCAAAATGAATTTTGAGACAATTAAAGAAATAAAGAGTGAAAATCATTCATTTTCATAAAAAAGTATAGATGTTGTATTTTAAATGTTCGAATGTGGCCAAAATACAAACCCGGAATCATAATCAGGATACAACCAAGAGCAAAATATGAATCACCCAAAATCTGGTGCCACAAGTGCATGAGCTTCTTTTATAATATACAATACTACGACAACAATTGTTTAGATAGAAAAATATATAGAATACAATAAATGGATATGACAGTAACTCTGTGTGCTGCAGATCATACAATAGGGCGTAGCTCACCATAAATCTCCTCAGCAACTGCGCCTACTTGCCCAAATGACCACCAAATGTACATATATCTACTACCTGCACAATTAGTGCAGAAGTGTAGTATAGCATATAAATCAACGCGTATCCAAAGTATCTAGCCTAACCCCGAAAAAATAGTGACAAGGGGTCGACACCAACGCTTACTAGTGGTCCAATAAATCAAGTACAATAAAAGCAAACAAGTATGAAGTATGGAAAATAAAATAGTGTAATCAGAATATGTACATTACATGATCCTCAACTGAAAGGTAAATACGAAGTCTTCAAGCAGCGAGTATTACCGCGAATAGAATATATAATGGTCAACACCAGATAAAGTGTCACATCTCAAATCAGGACGGCTCATGGGTACATTGACACCTTATTGAATATGACGCACGATTCTGCAGAAGTGAACGGCCCGATCCATAAGAGTGATGGTATAATATCATGTCGTGGCGCAAGACCCCATCCTATAAGAATAGTGTACTCTACCGAGGTGTACGACCTGGCCATAAGAATATGTACTCTGTCGAGGCCGACAGCCCGATCTCATAAGAGTATGTTACATGATATTGCCGAGGCGAACAACCCGATCCCATAAGAGTGTATTATATGATACTGCCGAGGCAAACAGTCTGATCCCATAAGTGTATATTACATAATACCTCCGAGGCGAAAGGCCTGATCCCATAAGAATATGTACTATGCCGAGGCGAGCAGCCCAATCCCATAAAAACTTAGACGGGTCACTAGCCCCTCTCACGAATATACGTATGAGTTATAAAATTCAAGAAAACTTTCAGTTGAATACACACAATGCGGAAAAAATCCGTAAAGAGAAGTACAATTTCCACAGCTAATCAAGTATATAAAATAGCAAGTCTGATACTCTACGCAAGTCTAGTCTCAGGCAGAAATGTGAATTAAGGCATAAAATAGGCAAGAATAACTCAAGTAATACAGTTAAAATATGGTGTAAGTCTAAGTCTAACCGGACATGATCAAGAATCTAGCATACACACGGACACTCGTCACCTCATACGTGTGTAGCTCCCATTACACATAGCACATAACAATTACACACATAGCACATAACAATTACAACACTTACGGGATAAATCCCCCCTCCCCCCACCCACCCCCAAGGTTAGACAAGAGACTTACCTCCTCCAAAATTCGATATGGCTCCAATGCCACACTAACACCTCCCACCAATGACAAACGATCCGAAACTAGTCAAAGAACGTGCACACAAATCAAAATATACCCAAAGACTCGTAATTTAACAATTAGAAACAATTCTCAACTCTACATGAACAGTCAATAAAATCAACCCCCGGGACCACGTGCCCCGATTCTAAACAATTTTGAAGATAAATATTACCCATAGCACCACGAACTGAAATATAAAATTTATTCCCAATTTCATGGTCAAAATAAAAAAAAAACCATTTCTAGGTTTTCTTTCAAAAATCCACAATTTCTACAAAATTCCATGTTAAAATCCATATACAATCCATGTATTTAACTCACAGTAAGTGGGAATCACTTACCTCATGATAGATGACGAAAATGGCTCTTCAAAATCGCCCAAAAACAGAGCCTACCAAGCCTATGCGAATACGAGCCCTGCTTCGGGAACGCGAAGGCCAACCTTCAGCCCCAGCAAATCCCTATCGCGATCGCGAACCCCCAACCGCGATCGCAATGACCAAATCCTTCCCGGTTCCATGTCACTCTTTGCGATCGCGGCTCACCATCTGCGAACATACCCAAAATACCATAAACCAGCAGTAGCAAAACAAGGAGAAAAGGGTCTGAAACCACCCCGAAGCACACCCAAGGCTGTCAGGACCCCCGTCCAATCATACCAACCAGTCCTAATACCTTATCCAAACTTATCCAAAGGCTCGAAATTCCTCGAATAACATCAAAACCATGAATCACCTATCAAAATTCTTCTTTATCTTTCAAACTTCACTGAATGCGTTCGAATCACACTTAGACATTTCGGATCACACCAAAATTCACACACAAGTTCCAATCAACCTAATGAACCTATCCAAGGTCTCGGAACACTGCTCAAAGCCCGGCAGCACCAAAGAACACTCCAAGCCAAACTTAGCCAATTTCAAAACCTTCAAAATGTAAATTTTCAATACTAAGTGCTGAATCGCTCCCGGACCATCCAATACTCAACCCAAAAATAAGACCAAGTCTGAAATCACCTTATGAACCTATAGGAACTTTCAAACCCCGATTACGAGGTTGTTTACTCAAAAGTCAAACCATGGTCAACTCTTCCAAGTTGAGGCTTCCGAAATGAGAACTACTCTTCCAAATCAACCCCGAACTTGTCGAAAATCAAAACCAACTTCACGTACAAGTCATGATACATAAAGTGAAGCTACTCAAGGTCTCAAACCGCGGAACGACATGCTAGAGCTCAAAACGATCAGTCGGGTTGTTATATTCTACCCCACTTAAATATATGTTCATCCTCGAACGTGACAAGAATCGTTCCATCCGAAATCACTATATAACTCCTCATGCACCTACGTATGCCATCACAATCCACATGAGCACATTAGTTTAACCCAAGCAGAAGATCCTTCTTCCTACCTTAGCCCACAAGCCATAGAACCAGATTCCAACATCCGGAATTTCCTATAGTATCCAATTTTTTGCATACTTAAATTGTATCAATCTCCACAAGCTGTACCAAAACATACATATACACCCATGTTGTAACCACACGATGCAAAATGCCCACAGTAATAGCTTCCAACAACACTAGTTGCAGTTTTCGAATTTGACACCGGTAATATACCTCATGACACATAAAAATCCTATTTCAAACCTTGAAATAATGCAACGATGAAATAAAGGAGTAGACTCTCATAAACATCCGTTAATAAACCATGGGGTTATTTTCTTCGACAATAACAATTTCCACATTCTGAACTGATTAGTGGCATTCTCCCTCCAAACATATATTATACAAATATGTTTATACTGATTCTAATCCAACAGCCTCGTCTCCCCCAATACAAGATACTCGGGAAATAAACCACATCAAGCACCATCTAAATCTCATACAAAGTCATCAATGCGCCAACAAGCCACAACTCGAATATCACCAATAAGGAAAGCAAACCCGAGTACAGAACTATCTAGTCCGTGTAACGAATAAAAAAACTAAATAAATTCTACAAACCTATCCCATAGATGAGAAGAAAAACACACAAAATAAGTATAAGGAACCGTACCCAACATCTCACTATTGCGGCATGCAACCCGATCCAAAACATCATACCAGTGGAGGCATGCCACTCGATCCACACATAACAATCAGCAAGGGATACCCCATCGAGAGAAAATGCTCATACTCACTAGACATACGCACATCAACCACAAGCACGCCAAGTGAATAAACGTAACCTTGGGGAGACGGATAGCATAATGCGCTACAAAAGAAGTCAAGCACGACTAAGGTGCAATAAACAAATCAACATCTCGAGAGCCATCTCGCTCATATAACAAATCAGCATCTCGAGAGCCATCTAGCTCATATAACACCACATCCTTCATAGGACTATGACATTCATGTGAATAATCAAGTCACCTCATAGCCCTCAAAGCATAAAAAGAAACACCGAAAACAAATGATGACAGGAATAACATCCATCATATCTGAAGACTCATCCATGGACAAATGTTATGATGAATAAGAAAATCTGATAAGGTGTAAAATATACATTCTCATTAGGCCTACCAATGGAACTCCAAGCCGATTCCGATCATCCGAAAATAGGTCATTAGCCTTCCAATATCCATGATGACCCTATCCATGGCACATATAATCGACCATCAAATCCTCAACAAACTTCCACAGTCCACAACCAAAGGCACAGTGCGTCTCTCAGACACAGACTCTCCAAGTTGCGACAATATCATAATTTCCATACCCGATCTCAATCTTACCAATTAAATGACTGACACTTCGCCCCTACACAATCATCCCATTGGAGATACTCCTATAACCTTTCACACTATGTAATAAAATCTGTACATCCATGGTTACCAACCATGTTATTTCTGTAGTGCCAATCAAGAATCCGCAATTCAATACATAATGCTTCTTCCATAAAACGCCATTCTCAGGCGACACTACAATAGAACCAGTATACTCTGAACCTCTGGAACTTCTCCCACTCCTTCGAGCTCATGACATCACTGTCGAAACTGAACTGCAACCTTGTCCCTTCCAATTCCACACTGTCCACTGCACCTATCATGCTATTACACGAGATTACAAGATAACTCCTGAACCACCAATAGAATAACACTTCACTTAACTTATTTTGGATAGAAACTTTTCACTTAACTTACTTTAGAAGAAAAATCACAACACACAACCAACTTCTCCTAACTGTAGAAGCCACAAACCTCAAGCCATGGTCGAAACCATCATGACCTCTTCGGAATCCGTTCGCACATAACCAAGCCATCGAAACTGAGTCTTCTAAATTAAGTGAAACACGCAGATTACCAACCGGTAAATCCTTACTACAACACCAACATAGCCTTAACATACAGAAGGAACCGATCACTCCCCTTACTACGCTGATCCAAGCCAATACCAAACTGACCCGACTTCCTCAGATTCCTCTTGACTTACCTTCAAAATAACATCTCTCTTCTCCAACACACAATTCACCTTAATCGACACTCATCTCAAGTGACACCAAATCACAAGACCACATCATATCAATACCCATAAGCTATTATACCTTCTCATGCACCTGATAGTACCACCAACTGCTACACCCGTTCCGTTGAGATCCTTTACGAATCCAGAATTGTTTCTCCCATCTCTCTAACACTGCAAAAACCTGGTGATAATATAGAAATACTCCAAGTCCCTTTCAAACCCCGCTGCAAAACTAAATCCTTAGCCATACGACGAACCCCGAAAATCTTTAGGCACCACACTTTAAATATTGAACCCACTATAACCACTGTTGAGAGTCGCCCACTCTAAGCTAATCCTGAATATGTATCCAAACATCTAGTGCTCCGTTAGCACATGAACACTCTAAAAGAAGCAACCGAATGAATCCCTCCTCTTGCACATCACGTTCACGAAGAAGTATCAAGTCTAATTCATTCCACAACCTTCACATGAATTGATAAGGTGAAATGTAGCACACTTCCTTCAGATTCCTTGCTCGAATTACCCTTGATGTTCTCTTACTCAGTCATAACTAATCCACCAATGTACCAAAATCCAGAAACTGCAAAGACATATGAACACGTGACTCAATCACCAATGGTAGGCTCCGCCACTTGGCTTTAAGCCATAATCACATAAACCAACAACCCACAATGACTTCTCCTTCTCAGTTATCAAGATCCTGCATTGTTACCCAGCTAAATTTCTCGTAAGTTCATGTTGCACAAATCATAGCACATCCAGAATTATCATCTCCCACGCACAATCAACTTCGTGATGATCGCACCATCTTCCTCAGGTAATCCAGACCCACACCGCAGTACATGCCTCCCTTTGATAGAAAGTAGAATTATTCATTGGAACTTCATCAGAAATTATGCAACTCCTAACTTCCTCACATGATATAGACCACCTGTGTAACCTTATATTGACATCTTCTAATGACATTACCCTAGTTATAACTAATTACGAAATCATTTAATCCTCCTGAGTCCACATTTGTCCACCTACCATAAGAATTCGTTTATTCAATTAACATCAACTGAAGGTCCAATAGTATGTCCAAAACTCGCAACCATATAACATCCCAAAATGATAATCAAGCACTCACGTTCCTCTACCTTTCTAGTTCCGACACATTCAAACCTCCCAAGTATAGAAGCCACCTCAAGGATCATCTCCCTCAAACCATCAACACTGGAAACACCGATTCGATTATGAAGTCGCAAGACACCATCATCTCCGATAAATGCTTCTTAAGTACCACTTCGCAACATCATGCCCCTAAAGGCAAACAAATGAAGACCACAATACAGACGAGCCTTAATGCGCTCAAACAAAAACGGCAACACCACACAGACAAGAGTCTCATAAAGTTATGAAATACCCAATATCACCGCTCTTGGGTCAAAGCCTAAACATCCATAGCACAATACCCCTCCTGCTCTAGAATCAAATGCCGAATCTCCCAATTATGAACCGAATAATCCTCCTCCTGAATCATTCATTATTGTGACACATAAGTAAGCACCCTATCAGTAACAACAGCAATGCACGATAACAATTCATGAACATCACAATACAGTGTGTATAACCTCGAAAACATGGGCAACACTAACACTAAGCTGAAATGACAAAACACCCCTCCATAAGGCTATGATAATAATTTACCCTCATAATGTAGGGAAAAACATCATGTACACATCTATAGCACCACCACAAATCCTCGATGCCCAACTGATATTACGTGCTCACCATCATGTACGAATGAGTAGGAAGGAACTGAAGACATAAGCTTCAACAAAATCAAATCACACGACAAGGAATCAATAAAGGGAAGTTCCCCTAACAACCCTGTAGTCTCTCGAAGATAAGTACAGACATCTCTATACCAATCTGCAAGACTCTACTAGACTTGTTCATGACTCGTGAGACTCTAGTAAACCTAGAGCTCTGATACCAAGCTATCACGACCCAAAATCGACCATAGGTCGTGAGGCCGCTCAACGCTACCATTAGGCAAGCTAAAAATTGAATCAACACGTCAACAATTAATCCAAAATTCATTTCGAGACAATTAAAGATATAATAAGTGAACATCATTCGTTTTCATAAAAAGTACAGATGTTATATTTTAAATGTTCGAATGTAGCCAAAATATAAATCCAGAATCATAATCAGGATACAACCAAGAGCAAAATCTAAATCCCCCAAAATCCGGTGCCACAAGTGCATGAGCTTCTACTAGAATATACAATACTACACACCTGTTTTGATAGAAAATAGACTAAATAAAATAAATGGATAGGACGGGGCCTCTGTGTGTTCCGGATCGTAACATAGGGAGCAAATCACCAAAAAGTCTCCTCAGTAATTGTGCCTACGCGCCAACGTAGCCACCAAATGTACATGTCTTAGTACCTGAAAAATTAGTGCAGAAGTGTAGTATGAGTATGTAAATCAACATATACCTAGTAAGTATCTAGCCTAACCCTGAAGAAGTATTGACGATGGGTCAACATCAACACTTACTAGTGGTCCAATAAATGGAGTACAATAAAAGTAGACAAGCATGAAGCATGGAAAATAAAAGAGTGAAATTAGACATATGTACATAACACGATCCTCAACTGAAAGGTAAATACGAAGTCCTCAAGTACCGGGTACTATCGCGAACAAAATACATAATGGTCAACATCAGATAAAATGTCACATCTCAAGTCATGAAGGCCCATAGATACGCTGACTCCTTGTCGAATATTACGCTTGATTTTGACGAGGCGAACGACCTGATCCCATAAGAGTGATGGTATAATATTTTGTTGTGGCGTAAGCCCCGATCTCGTAAGAATAGTGAACTTTGTCGAGGTGTACGGCCCGATCCCATAAGAATATGCACTCTACCGTGGCGAATGACTCGATCCCATAAGAGTTTGTTACATGATACTGCTGAGGCGAACAACCCGATCCCATAAGAGTGTATTACATGATACCGCAAAGGCGAACGACCCGATCCCCTAAGAATGTGTACTATACAGAGGCGAATGGCCCGATCCCTTAAGAGTGAAACTGTTATGGGTTATGGGTCATTGGCCCACTCGCGAATATACGTGTGAGTTATAAAATTCAAGAAAACTTCGTGAGAATAAGGACAACGGGAAAGAAATCTGTAAAGGGAAGTACAATTTCCATGGCTAATCAAATAGCTCGTCAAGTATCTAAAATAGCAAGTCTAGTCTCAGGCAAAAATGTGAATTAAAGCATTTAAATAGACAAGGGTAACTCAAGTAATACAGTTAAAACATGGTGCGAGTCTAAGTCTACCCGGACATGATCAAGAATCTAGCATACGTATGGACACCTGTTACCTCATACGTGCATAGCTCCCATAACATGTAGTACACAACAATTATAGCACCTACAGGGTAAATTCCGCCTTACAAGGTTAAGCAGGGAGACTTACCTTGCTCCAAAATTCGATAACCGGCTCCAATGCCACTCTAACACCTCCCACCAATGTTAAATGATCTGAAACTAGTCAAAGAACGTGCATACTAATCAAAATACACCCAAAGACTTGTAATTTAACAATTAGAAACAATTCCCAACTCTACACAAAAAATCAAAAAAGTCAACCTCCAAGCCCACGCGCTCGGATTCCAAAAAATTTTGAAGATAAGTATTGCCCGTGGCTTAATGAACTCAAATATATAATTGATTCTCAATTATATGTCCAATTTCATGGTCAAATCAAAAAATACCACTTCTAGATTTTCTTCCAAAAATTCCAATTTGTTAAAATCCATATCCATGTTTTAAATAACAAAAAGTGGGAATCACTTAGTTCATGATAGATGATGAAAATGGCTCTTAAAAATCGCCCGAAAATTGCCTTAGTAGGAGAGAAATGAGTTGAAATGAACAAATTACTGATTTGCAACTTATATTCTGCTCAGACCCTTCCTCTTCGCGATCGCAAAAGCACCCTCGCAATCATGAAGGCAAAATTGCAGCTACCTAGAAAGTCATCTTCGCGATTGTGAAAGCAGCCTCACGATCGCGGAGGCCAAACCAGCCTCACCCAGGATTACTTCTTTGCGAACACGAGGTCCTCTCGCGATTGCATCCCACAACCTGCCAAGCCTACACGAACATGAGCTCTGCTTTACGAATGCGAAGGCCAACCTCCATCCCCAACAAATTCTATTTCGCGATTGTGAACTACCAATTGCGATCACAATGAACAAATACTTCCCAGATCTATGTCACTCTTCACAATCGCGACTCACCATCTGCGATTGCGACGCATACCAAAAATATTAGAAACCAGCAGTTGTAAAAAAAGGGGAAAAGGTTCGAAACAACCCCGAATCACACCCGAGGCCCATGGGAACCTGTCCAACCATACCAACCAGTCCCAATACCTTATCCAAACTTATCCAAAGGCTCAAAATTCCACAAATAACATCAAGACCGCGAACCATCGACCAAAATCTTTCTTGTACTTTTCAAACCTTCAAACTTCGCCGAACGCGTCCGAACCATACTTACACATTTCGGATCATGACCAAACTTCATACACAAGTTTCAATTAACTGAATGAACCTACCTAAGATCCCGGAACCCGATAACACCAAAGCACACTCTAAGACAAACTTAGCAAATTTTAAAACCTTCAAAATAAAAACTTCTGATAATAAGCGTCGAATCACTCTCGGACCATCCAATACTCAACCCAAACATACACTCAAGTCCGAAATCACCTCATAAACCTATAGGAACCTTCAAATCCTGATTTCGAGGTCGTCTACTTAAAAGTCAAACATTGGTCAACTTTTCCAACTTAAGGATTTAGAAATGAGAATTACTCTTCCAAATCAACACTGAACTTCTCGAAAGTCAAAACCAACTTCACGTCTTAAACTACTGAACAACATGCTAGATATCAAAACAACTTGTCGGGTTGTTACACTAGGGATCAACTCTTAGCCCGTTTTTATTTGCCTTGGTGATGGACACACTGGAACGATATATTCAAGAAGAGATGACATGGTGCATATTATTTTAGATGACATAGTAATGATTGACGAGATGCGAGACAGTGTTAATGCGAGGCTAGAGGTTTAGAGACACACCTTGAAGTCTAATGGTTTCAAGTTGAGCAGCATGACTAAGATAAAATATGTGAAGTGCAAGTTCAGTGATGTGACTCAAAAAGCAGATGCAGATACAAGGCTTGATACTCAAATTATCACCAAGAGAGAGAGAGATTGTGTGTTTCAAGTATCTTGGGTGAGTAATCCAAGAAAATCAAAAGATCGATGAGGATGTCACACATCGTACTAGAGCGGGGGTGGATGAAATGAAGGCTCGCACCTGCATTTTCTATGATAAAAATATGCACAAAATTTAAAAGTAATTTCTACATAGTGGTGGTTATACCGACTTTGTTGTATGGGGCAAAGTGTTGGCAATCAAGAAATTCCATGTCAATAAGATGAAAGTAGCAGAAATGAGGATGTTGAGGTGGATGTGCGGATATAGAAGAGATAAGATAGGAATGAAGTTATTTGGGACAAGGTGGGAGTGGACCCTGTGGAGGACAAGCTCTGGGAAGCGAGGCTAATATGGTACGTGCATATGAACAGGAGAGGCACAGATGCCCCTTGGGAGGTACGCGAGGTTGGTTATGATAGGTTTAAGGAGAGGTAGAGATCCACCAAAGAAATTTTGGAGAGAGGTGATTAGCAGGATATGACACTGCTCCAGCTTACCGAGAACATGACCCTTGATAGGAGCGTGTGGAGGTCAAGAATTAGGTTAGAAGGTTAGTAGATAGTCGAGCGTTTTTCTTCTCCATACTAGTATTATTAGTGTTAGTCTTGTATTTTCTTATTCTTAGGTTTCTATTACTGTGTTGTTTCTTTCACTTTGATTTTTTTATTATCTTAATATTGTTACTATTTGATGTTAATGCTTCTTTTTTATCATTACATGGTCTATTAAAAATACCCTCTCTACCTTTTTAAGATAGGGGTAAGGTTGCGTACATACTGCCCTCTCCAGACCCCACTTATAGGATTACACTGGATTTGTTGTTGTTGTTATTATACTTTTAAAAGAAATACTTTTTAAAATAAGTTAATTTTAGAAACTTGGTCAAACATACTATTAGTGAAGGAGAAACATCAACATGTTTGCCAACACCAACTCATTATATATTAGTGTAATAGATGGATATGGCCCGTTCTTGTGTGGGCCCAACATTTACATTTTCCAGTGTTTAGTTTATTGGTGTATTAGATATGATAAAGCATATCAATACTACGATGGCAGGAAATACATTTGAATCAATAGACCCAAAGTCTTGCATTTTTAAGTTCGGTATTACAAATGATTTTATTCATTATCAGCTAGAACATCAACCCACATTCTGGATTTAGAATTAGACGCAGGAAAAAACAACAGTACTTTGTCATTAATATAAGTCTCGATAAACTAATGACGTGGAGTGCATAGCTAAATCCATGATTCAACATGCTGCTCATGCCCACCACTGTCAAATGCTATATAAAAAGGCAAAAGAGGTGGTTTCAGTAAATTATTACTTACTAACAACAACAAATATTCACCTTAGCTATAAAATCTTAGGTTGAAATTTATCAAACTACAAATTCAGCAAAAAACACAAAAGGATAGGAATACACAAAATAACTAATAATATTGAGTCTGTTTTACAAGTAGATGAGTTTGAATCTCAATTTGTTTAGTGTAGTCAAATTATGATTTAGCACAAAAAGCATACAATATCGGATGTGAGACTCTTTCTTCACATAATCGGCCAAGTACAATTTAGTTTCCCTTTTTACTGCATCATGCTAGCAATATACATCACTTAAACGGTCCAATACATACGAATAATAGCAGAATAAAACAGTTTAGCACTTTTGAAAAGCTAACCAAAGCATGTTTTCTATTTCTATCTCTCTTACGTGACTAACTACATTTAATCATCTGTATAGAAAAAATATTTATCCAAAATAATTGCATATACATGAATATCAAGATTCATAAATAACATGCTTTAATTATGGCCTTCAGTTTTAAAACCAAACTCAAAGATTCATTTTTCTAGCACTTCACTTTACGAGATTTCATAAAAAGAAATAAAATAATTGCAATAAATTTGAAACCTTCTGGTAATTAAGTCAAATGCTTGATCTGGATAGTAAGTTTCAGCAAATAAAATCAGTTACCGCTGAATAAGAAAATTTTGTTATGGAATAATCAGCCAATTCACACCAAGTACTTGGAACTCATATTAATAACAGAGTTTTGAAAGACCACATAATTGTTGAAGCCTGATTGATATTGCCTTAAAAAGACGTCAAGACCAAATCTTTTGGGGATAAGTAATGACAAGACCACAATCAATTTTAAACCCGGGTTAATTAAACACATAAATTTACGTATTTGTATGAGGAACTACCTTAAAAGAAAACGAAGGAAAGAGAGGAAGAGTAACAAATGAACAAAATGTGAGGACAAAGATTATTTCCTATCCAAGTTACTCATACAGAATACCTGTTTACATGAAAAACGCATTCAAAATTCACCTCATGCCTACCGAGACAAACTCTCAACGGATCCTCCGCGCGCTGGGAATACCTCTTCCGTGCGTCTTTCTCGTGGCACCTCCCTTCTTTTTTTTGGGGGGTGTGAAGCAGTGTCAAACCAAAATACCCAACAAGCATTAGCTCTCCCTGAAAAGGAGGTGATCCAGCCGCACCTTCCAGTACCTAACTTCGGGTACTTTCAAGGCTCACACTACAACAAGAGTCCGAGCGACCAGCAGCGGCAGCAGTGTGGTTCCAGATGCCGTCGCTAGATTGAGATCTGCAGGGTGGCGGGTACTTCGACTGCCTTGTATCAGGTGAAGAGAAGGGGGTGGTAGGCTTAGTAGGGCGGCTTCGCTTTCTACTTTCCGTAAGCGAGAACGGGCTTTTTCGAGTTGTTCAATAGCCCCTCCACGCAGTTCTTCTGAATTTCGAATAGCGGTTCGGGGGGCACTTGAGTCAGCCGCCGGCGCCCGACAGCGTCTTGACCCCCATCCAATTTTTGGGCCTTCAAGAAAACGAAGTGAAGGAAAGTAACAGAGGAGGAAACAAAGCATCAAGAAACTTATGGAAGCAACAAATATATGCAACATAGTAAATTAACTATCACTCTTCAACTTCAAAGGTTATGGGTCGTCCGCGTCCTTTTGTCTACTTCATACTTTTTAAGAAATAAAAAAGAGTAATAGTGAAAAACAATGGAGAGCAATCTTAATATGATATAAAGAACTTTCACATAACTCTTGAGCGATCTCCTCAAAAGTTGATTCTTCAAAAGTAAAACATTTAGAAACAAGGACAGCTAATACTTAAGTCACTTAACCAATAACAAAAGTTTATACATAAATTGTTGTCTCCAAATGTCCCATCCTGGGCGTGCAGGGGATGGGGTATTCAATCCCACGTCGGCTGGGAAGATCTCTTGATATGATCTTACGCTTGAGTTACGCTCAAGGTCCATTTATCAAACAACAATAAGCTTGTAGGTAATTAACACACCCAAAGTCCCCATCGCAAACCGATTGTGCTATACTTCTATAGTCCTATTGAGACTAAATGTTGCAGCGAGCAGTGATCTTGAGAAACATGCCCACTCTCGTGTAATTTATATTTTCTCTAATTGGATATCATACAGATCAATGCTACTGCTATATCTTTATTCATATGATAATAATTTTCAAATACTAGCAGCATTGATTTGTTAGTATGTCTGTATCTGATCTATTTTAATGCATAATTTGATTTGTTAGGTTTAACCTTTTTGAAACTTTCCCATTTGAAGACTTAAAGAAATAGAAAAGTCATGAATATAGTGCAATAACTATTAGTGAAATGAGAGAGTAATATAGAGCAGTAACTATTAGTGAAATTAATTATACTATCTCATTTATATCTGCTGTGGCCAAAAATCCATGAAGACAGAGTGCATTATCAGTGCAACTATTTTTTAAAATAGAAAATAGAAAACTGATGGAATCTTACCGATACCGAAACCGAAATGATTAGGATTTTTCTTTTTGAAATCTCTTTTTCATTCTAATATTCGATCTCAAAGATTTTTCAATCAAGTAAAAGATAAATAAGTAAATAAACTTCTTCCGAAAAAAACATGGGAAGACAATAAACTTATCAAATTAACCTCCGAAATTTTTAAATAAAATACTTGCGACTAAGTTACAGATTACTATAATTTGAAAGAGTTACACCTCCAAAACATCAACCTAGTCATGTTACATCCAATTTTGAATTACGTGTGGTGCAACGCAAAATCCATTTCATTTCTTACACATTTGATCTTATACCACTCATCCGATTTTTCTTTAATTGTAGTTCATCAATAATAATTCCCAAAAGCTAAAAAATCCTTATAAAGAGCAATCTCATTATTCACTAAAGTAACCCCAACAATTCCTTAGGTTTGCTTAAAGCAACATAATACGCAAAATAATAATAACAAACCTGAACAAACACGCACAATTTCGTGAAGAATGTTAAATAAAGCTTTTCCTTTGAGCTCATAAACGTCTTCTTTGTATCTGAGCAGACACAACATTACGATTAGCGATTAGCCTTGCTCATCTTTCAAGGAAAGCTCCAGCCTCCAGCATAAGGTGCTTGCCTTTTTTTTGCTATCTATAGTTATAATATAATATACTAAGGCAACAAAGTTACATATTATTCTATAAATAAATTCAAAAAATGAGGGGGGTTACTAACTGGCCATATAAATATCAAGAAAATTGCCAATTAGCCATTAGAATTATCAGTTAATAAAATCTCCAACTCAATTATTGAAATCCAATTTCAAACATTTTAGCCTTTAATACAAAAAATGTCGAATTTAACTCTCCAGTAAGGCCACATTATAGTTTTTCTCGGCGTATTTTCAAACACCTTGGCTGCAACAATGCTCTTATCTGTTTTTATGTCATTCTCGTTTCAGATGTTAATTCAATGTGCCCAAATCGTGTTTACACCTTTGCAGGAAAAAGTCAAACATGCATGTTAAAAGCAGATGTACACAGTGGAAAATATATTCCAAAAGAATAATAAATAAGAAATAACCACCAAATACCCATTACCAGCAAATAGGTGCAACAAACAACAAACGGGTGCAACAGACAAGGCAAGCGAGAGTGAAGAAAAATTCAGCAGAAGTCGAAAAAAGTAGCACAGAGTAAGTGAAAACTGGAAGAAGAAAGGAGAAATTGGAAAGTAGTTCCAAATTTCATCAGTATGGTCTAAGAGGGAAAAGAATATTTATGAAAGAAATAATTGAGAAAGATAAGACAAAAGAGAAACATATAGGTAAATAAGCAAATAAGGATTCTTACGGCTGAAGAAGGAAGAAAATGTCAAGAAGTGAAGAGCAAGACAAGAACTGGAAGCCATGGTTGCTCAGAAGAAAGTAAATAAATTATGACTGAATGAAAAGATAATTTTGCTCTTCATCGACCACTCTTCACGCTTCTATATAATAGAAAAATAAAAAATGTCATTGAGATTTCTCTACCATTTCCCTACCCAATTGAGTAGCCAATTATATCGTCATCGAAGACCAACATTAATTAAAAAGCTTACGGTGTGCAACTATTCTTTTTCTTGCCAATGGAGATAGGAGATTTAATTTGAACATCATATTGTCATTGGCATTATGTTTAACTAGTATACTTACCCGCGTGATTTTTATCGACCGTATTAAAAAGAAATAAACCAAAAGACAAATACGTGAATTCTATCGGGCTGTCTCTAACTCTCTATAAGTTTGTTGTTAGGGACCACCAATCCTCAAAAGCTATTACAACATACCTGAGAAATGTTACCTCAATCTTTGGCTTTGAAAGGATCATTCCACATAAAAATGCATAAATTTTTTACTCGAGTATAAACATAAAGGATATCACATTTGGTTCAAATCTTATTTCAGCTGCACTCCCGAATGAAAGTAAATCTTGGTGCACCAACTTGAACAAAATTCTATTTGTAGTAGCTCCAACAGAAATGACGTAGTGACTTTAATCCTGATCAATTCTCATCCTTCAAAGTAGACCCACACGCAATAAATAGAACCTGTGCAAAAGAAAATCTAATGGGTAACCAAATGCCCTGGAAAAATCATCCCTCGAGATATACTCAAGACCGGAATAGGACTACAACCTTTTTAAGCAATGAAGTAGTAATATACAATAATATTGCACCTCTAATCAATAGTTCAATGTCAAAATAAAAATACCAATACTAAAGCGATAACTTCGAATATATTTTTATTTAATTTTGTCTATTCACATTTTTTCCAAAACCAATAAATTAATTGTTCATGACAACTCATATTTTTCTTAAAGCCTATATTGTTAATCAATAAGAGTATATTCTAAATATTAAATGTCCAGTATTTGAATAACCAAAGTGTTCTGAATATCTCATCAAATTTGAGGAATGTGTTGCTCTTTTCTTGTTGAGAGAAAGGAACTCATAGGCGTCGATCACTAAATCATCATTGAATCCCGACATTACTAATGCCAAATTTGAAGCAGTGGCCAAATTCAACCTCCAGTGACAATCCCCTCTTTCAAATCAACATTACAAAACTAACTAATGCAGAAAATAAGAAAATAAAAACAAATTGCATTTACTTAGTCGTTCCGAATAGAATGTTGTAAAATCCAGCTTATACTATATAGCAATTAACATAATTGAAAAGGAAAGGGAAAAAGAAAAAATTCGTACATAACATTTTGTGCTTCTTCACAAATGCGATGTAAGAAGTCCCGTTAATCCATATTATGGCAAATCCTGACAGATCTGTATTGCATCATTTTTTAAATGTTAATTTATATATAGAATATAGAAATAGGGAAAGATTAAAAAAAGAACAGAAAAGTAAAGTGTACCTATACATGTTTCAGATATCTTATCAACAATTATTGTCGCACTTGGTTAATGAATCTCAGCAACAAAAGTAGTACTTAAACTTCAAAAAGATAGTGATTATCTTTCGAGTGTCAGAAGAATCATCTCTTGAGATATTGTAAGAAAAAATCATGAAAACTCCATGAAATATACAACGAAAAACCTCCGCAAAACATAACCCAAAACACCAATTTCTAGCAGTAAAAACGTAGCAGCAGCCGCTGTTTGAGGAGCACAAAAATTGTTCCTTTTTACAGGATTCTTCTTCCACCTTAAACCCACACAAACCAGTTGTAAACTCCACCTTAGAACAGGCCCAAAATATTTCAAAAAGCTGTGAAAATCAGCAGCAAATAGTCCGAAACGCTGCGACTTTCTCACCCAAAAAGAGTCAAAAAATTCCAGCTGAAAGCTGCAGTTGAAATCTCTCAAAAACAGTCAAGAAATTTGGACCAAGAGCAGTCAAGAAATTAAATATAGAAAATGGAGAAATGGACCTTTGAGAAACTGGGCTTGGGATTTCCTTGAAGGACCACCACCAATAAACGACATCACTGCACCTGGCAAAATAAGGTTTGTGAATGGAAAAGACGGCGCGATGCAACCTTAAATCCCCAAAAGCAAGGACACTGTCCGCCAAAATTCTTAGACTGCATGGCAACTAAATGAAGCTCCTCTCTTCCAAGTGACACTACTGCAATCTGCATAAACAAAAAGTATGCAGTAACAATTTTGATAAGCAAGCAGTTGATAGTTAAATGGGAAAAAGGAAGAGCCCAAATAAATACTAAATATAAAAGGAAAGAAGTCTCAGGAAATCTAAGCCACAAAGCAAAAGACATGGAAGATGCATTTGTGACAACGGCTGCAACATGTTTAACCATTTGCAACATTTACAGTAGACTTTCAACATAGAATTTTTAATGTTCAACATATCAGAACATTACAATTCATAAAAGAACTTCACGTACTCTTCGAAATTTCGTTAAATATAGACCCCTTTAGCAAGACACCAGCTTAGTATTTTTAAAAAGGATAAAATCAGGAACAAAAATAATCTCCCTTAGATTCAGTAGCTCTTTAATAAAACTTCAGCTTGTCCAATAATATAAGAACAGATTGTGCCTTAATTAAAATCCTACATTAAGCCCCATCCATCAACCAACCCTTCTATCAACTTGACACTGCATGACTGCAATAGACATCAAAATGGCTTAGCCTCGTACTACCACATGTAGGTCTCAAATTTGAACAGGAAAGGGAAAAAGAAAATATTCGTACATGACATTCTGTGCTTCTTCACAAATGCGATGTAAGAAGTCCCGTTAATCCATGTTATGGAAAATCCTGACAGATTTGTATTTGCAATATTTTATGAAAATTTAATTTATATATAGAATAGAAAAATAGAGAAAGATATTAAAAAAAAGAACAGAAAAGTAAAGCGTACCTATTACATGTTTCAGATATCTCAAAAAAGATACTGATTATCTTTCGAGTGTCAGACTAAATTTCGAAAAACTTCTTTAAATACCACATTTGTAGCTTCAGTACTTATTTGCCCATCGTCATCACAAACCAAAATTTTTAATCCCTTTCTGCTTGTCACCCGAGAAAGAGCAACATATAGTTGTCCATGTGTAAAAACCGGTTTCTTCAAAAATAAATCCACGCGAGACAATGATTGTCCTTGACTTTTGTTGATTGTCATGGCAAAAGAAACAATGATTGGAAATTGTCTTCGCTGGAACTTAAATGGAATTCTAGCATCAGATGGAGTCAATGTCATTCTTGGAATAAACACTTTTTGTCCCGCCATGTGTCATGCTAACACTTTGGCTTCAATAACTTGATTTCCAAGTTTAGTTATGATCAACCTTATTCCATTACATAATCATGTTGACTGATCGATATTTCTTAATGACATTACTGGAATACCAACCTTTAGAGTAAGAGCATGATTTGGAACTCCGAAACATTTAATTGTATTTAAGAATTCAGGAGTGTGTACATGTTCCAGTGCAGAATAAGTATTGTCAGAGCTGCAGATTGTACCGGAACTCAAATATGATTTCTCAGATCTTTGATTAAGAGAAATCATATATTCGTTGATTGATTCCACCATATCAAGAGTTGGAGTAAGAATGGCCCTTTGCTGGAGGTATCCTATATCATTTCAACGACTGTTGAAATCCGGATATATACTTTCTACAATTGCCGATGTTGGATCAACAGATTGTTTTATCAAAAGATCATCTGGTATTTGGACTTTTTCATTGCCCTCAACAGAAGTACCAACTATACCATCGCCAATTACCAAAATCCAATCTAAAAAAACTCTCAACTCATCTAGATCTGTCCCTATTTCATTTCCTTGCAATCTCATATTCTTTGTTAACTTTAAGAGTTGACAGTGAGGCCAAAAATAAGAAGAATTGAGAGAAGCATTAACAATATCTTGCCTACTACCTTTTGGAATGACCGGTAATATTTGTCTGAAGTCACCACCAAGAATAATTATTTTACCTCCAAATGGTCGGTGCAAATTGGATGCATCTTTAAACCTAAGAATACTCTTAAAGTTTTATCAAGAGATTCAAAACAATATCTATGCATCATGGGTGCCTCATCCCAAATAATCAACTTTGCCTTAATAATTAAATTTGCTAAAGGAGTACCTTGCTTGATACTACATGTTGAATCTTTAGTTACATTTAGAGGAATCACAAATCTTGAATGAGCTGTTCGACCACCTGGTAACAACAAAGATGCAATCCCGCTCGATGCAACAATTAACACAATATCTCCTCTAGATCTTATGGCAGAAGATAGAGTTCTCCAAATAAAAGTCTTGCATGTTCCTCCAAAACCATATAAAAAGAAAATTCCACATTTGTCTTCATTCACATCTCTTATTATTTTTTCATAAACTGACTTTTGCTCATCTGTCAAATTCTTTACTAATTGTTGATGTTCCTCTGCCAAAGCGCGTTTATTATAACGCAATTCATCCCGTATTAATCTATTACTGTTGTCAACATCTTCCGTATTATAAGCAGGCCTTGGTATTGTTGGAAAATCATGAAAACTTCTTCCACAACCTTTCAAAAAAGTTTCAAGCTTTTGCAAACAACGATTTTTCAATTCTTAATCTGTTAGGTCAGCTTCTGAAATAACATTAAAATATAAAATAATTAAATACAATAAAATTGTAAAGTTTAGTTTAGCCACATGAAATTAATAATATGATTAGCGAAAAAGTATAGTGTTCAATAGTAGTTTACATTAATTTAAAGCACATTTAACGTACATAGAATTTGAAGTAATAATATAGTCCAAACCATGTGGTTCATTTTATTTTTAAAAATTACTAATAATATGAAGATGCATTTTGTTATTCGTATGTATCAAAAAAAATAAGTATCAAAGAATATTAATTGAAATATTTTCAATTAGAGTAGAGAATGCATAAGAGCGATTATAGGTTTTTCCGAAGCTTTAGGGCATTAAATACAATGCATTAATTTGCTATTAGTATTTATGTCTGGAAAGTGCATTAATTAGTACCAATATTATTCCTATGATCATAACACAACATTATAGTAAAAAGACAACATAACAAAATATTTGTATGAAGTTAAAAAACAAAAAAGAAGAAATAAATAAACAATCAGATTAATATGAACGAAGTAATTAAAATGAAAATTACTTAATAAATTTAAGCAAATCGACCATCATTCATAAGTATCATATCATAACTCGAAATTGTAAGCATTAAATAAGTACCTGGGTGATCCAATATTCTTCTTTCTTCATGAAGGATATCTTCTGATAGTAAATGTCATGTTGTTTGCCAAATACTTTCTGGACGTAACATGGAATTTGATAAAAGTAGCATAGAAAATAATTGCCTAAGATATGATGTCATTCTCCAATTACTTGCTTCCATTATAGCATCCACGTATTTCTTGTCATCATCTAATAAACCCAAAGCATAACATGCATCTCTAAAAGTCCCATTATCACAACCGTTAATTTTCTTTAAATCCTCATAGCTCTTTGGACCTTTAATGACATTCAACAATAATCTAAGGTAATATTGCTCGCCAGAGCCAGGTGGAACAAAGAATATTCTCCCAATAGAAAATGCAGATGTTCTTCTTTTTTCCCATCTTTTTAGGTTATGTTTCCACACAAACTTTAGAGGGAATTCTGCATAAGTCAATTCTCTTGCTTCAGGAAATGTCTTATTAGCTTCAAACCAGCTTAAAAACATAGATTCCTTAACGGTTGGTCTATTGACAACTGCATCAATTGGATCATCATCCGAAAATATCACTGTATGATTATTTGGTAGGTGAAAAGATAGCCTTTCTACAGGTGGTTCTTTATGGTGTATTGGGAATTTAAAAATTCTCCAAGAAGCTTCACAAGGTGATATGTATCGGCAATCACAATACATATTTATTTCATCAACGACCCCCGAGTCTTCATTATTTACACTTTGAGAAAAAGTTACGGTGACACGATTATTACCTTTATTAACATACTTAAATAAGTACTTAATGGATCGTGATTGATTACACCACTCCACGTTAATATGTGCACCATACTTCAATAATAAAAATCTATTGTGTGGTACAACATACCTATTATCCAACTCAATACCTACTCTCTTTGTAGTTCTACCATCATCCCTTCTTCTATAAATTGGATACCCATCTTCATCAATTGTGGTTGATGACACAAATTTTTTTGGAAAGTGCTTTGTACATCTACCATTTTGCATGCACGGAGATGATTTTCTAGCAGTACCACAAGGACCATGCATCATGAAATTTGTAACGGCATTATAATAATAAGGATCTACTTTTTTATCTGGTAATTCTGCTGAAATTAGTCAATCAACATCTCCGACATTTGGGTATTTATTCAGAAGAAAAAGCAATATGTGTGCATGAGGCAAGCCTCGCTTTTGGAATTCAACTGTATAAATCACTGAAGAATAAAAATGTAATTAGATCATAAGTTTATATATTACTTATTTTTAATATTAGCATATAATAAAATTAATGTGCAAACATTTTTTGTATAACATAAGAACTGTACCTGCTTTTACTTCTCCAAAAATTTTATTGTCGCGAAGATCTTTTATCATGCGATCCAGCTTGATTTTGAAAACCCTTGTTAAAATGTCGGGACAATCTTTTGGAGATAATCCCCTACTCTCCACAAATCTAGTAATCTCTGGCCATTTTGGGTTGCATGTAAAAGTGATGAACAGATCAAGGTACCCCGCCCATTTGCAAATTGTCATGACATCTTGATAATTTTGTAACATGTAACGTGCACCTCCCGTAAAGCTAGAAGAGAGTATAACTCTTTGTCCTTGAGAAGAAGGTTCTATATCCCCATGTAAAACAACATCTTATAACCCTTTATAAAAGTGTGCTCTCAATTGTTTTTGATGAAGCCTAATGAACCTCAACCGAGAAGATTCCGTAATTGTATAACCATCTACCAAGAATTGTCGAAATAATCTTCTAGCTGACACAATTGTTGGATCTTCATCCTTCCTTTCTTGAATTTTATATGATAAATACTCACGCGTGCTAACATATTTTCTTCCACCAGTTGAATCATCAATATCATTTAAAGGAATATCTTCTCGGTATACATCTTCACCATACGGAAATAGTAATGGATATTGCAAACCTAAATATGCTACATTTAATTCATTTATCCTTTGTAGTTGTCCATATTGGCTTTCAACTATGATATCTCTATCAGACCTTGTTTGTTCAAAATCTCCTACAATCAAAGCAGCTACCTCTGAAACGGTTGGTAAATTATATCTTCTTCCATCGGAGCCTCTTTTCCCAATCAATCTAAGTCTAACATTAGAGGTCACATCTGTTTGAAATTGATCTCTTACCATTTTAAATGACTTTGCAAGAACATTGTGGTCATCAAGCATTTGCTTCAACTCATTCACAATTTCAACATGAAGTTGATTGTTCATTTCACCACGACTGTAAAGAAAAATATTGAATTCAACTAACAATTTATGTCTTATAAAAAATATAATTTTAAAATATTTTGAGTAAGCAATTATCTATGCTAACCTGATAGCATGAATTCTATTTTCCACCTCATTTTCTGTATCATAGATATACAATTGTGCAAATTTTGGAGAAGATCCCTCCGGAGGCAATAAGCTTCCAATCTGGTGATAATTTTGCCTAGACAATCTGAATGTTCTAGGTCCCTTTGTTTTGTTGACAGAGAAATCCACCTTTCCTCCCATTGATATAAATGCAAATATAGAATTATATGTTCGAATGTTCTCTCTGAAATGTTTGCTTTTTGCACCTTCATGAAATTAGGTTAGGTTAAAGAAGATATATATATATAGTGTCGTTATTTTAATGAAATAAATTTATCTATTAACTTGATCCAAACAATAAATTCTTCAAAATCGAAGGAGGCTCCTTTGGATTTGGTCGCTTGATTTTTCCACGACCACAACACAAAGTGAAAACTGGTTTTTTATTTTTATACTTCTTGTCAACTCTTACTTCAAACCAGAAATATGCCCCACAATATTCACATTCATAATTGGCATCTCCAATATCCCAGTATTCTGGTTTTATGAGAGTAAAATAAAGAGACAAAGTTAAAGTAC
>ML418231.1:0-117548 GCA_005239525.1 Nicotiana knightiana | reverse complement strand
GCCCGTTTAGCTCGGGCCCGCATAACCCAGGCCCGCATAGCCCGGGCCCGCTTAGCCCGGCCCACTTAGCCCGTTTGGCCCGGGCCCGGCCCGTTAGCCACCCCTAGTACCGATCTCCACTATTATGCTGGAACTTTTCGCGTTGTAGCAAATAGTGACTATTTTTCAATAACTTTACAAATATTGACTATTTTTGAGTGACCAGTGCAAAAACTGGCTAGTCCGTGCTATTTTTACAATCTTTTTGGTATCAGTTCAAAATATAATTTTCAGCCCATCAAATTTTAGCTAATAACTTCTTGCCTCATCAGTTTTATAAGTTTTCTTCTTCAATATTTTTTCTGTATTAAATTAGTTAAATCATATAAATATCTGGAACTTATACTTTTTCTTTTAATTTTTATTTATAATTAAAATACATTCTTAACAATATTTTAAAAAAAAATATATTTTTAAATATATAACTTAATTATTGATATGGAATACACGCGCATTGCGCGTGCTAAGAAATTAGTGTATATATATGACTAACATAGTCAAATATAGAATAAATTTATCATATGCTATTGACATTTATTAATTTACCACTTGACTTAACCACAATGTCAATTATATATGATAACTGTATTCCTTTAATATATATAAATATAGATATAGATAATAATAATAATAATAATAATAATAATAATAATAATAATAATAATAATAATAATAATAATAATAATAATAATAATAATAATAATAATAATAATAATAATAATAATAATAATAATAATAATAATAATAATAATAATAATAATAATAATAATAATAATAATAATAATAAAGGGACTAAAATTGCCCCTCAACTATTAAAAATGGGACAATTATACCTCCATTTGAATTTGGTATCAAATAAGCCCCTACCGTTAATCCAATGGCTCAAACTACCACATCAGATTTTAATCCATTTAAAACAAATATGATTGCTGAGATGGAATGCCATCTTGGAGGAAAAAGCCTTCCGGGCCCACTACTTAGTAGTAGTAATAAATATAATAATCACAACTTCTTCTTCTTATTATTATTATTATTATAATAAAAGAATTGCAGGGATATGTTGGGCTAATATGTTATTAAATTAAATGGTCTAGGGTTCACCATAGACTTGGAAGCTTTGAGAATTGAGATGGAATCAATTCCTCCCAACACCTCGAACCCAAGCTTAGGATTCTCCAACAAACTAGAAGGATTTCATGAAATTCTCACTGTCAATCAACATAGCAAATTTTATTTATTTGTAGACTTGCTCTCACTTTGGTCCAAGAGGAAGTTAATGAACTCATTATATCCACAGGCGGATCCAAAGCTTTCAAATTAAAGTTGAGCGCATATATATAGACAATTGATACATATATAAGTGAGCAATAAGAAATGTGTAATTTTATGACTAATTATTATATGTTCATTCATATGCTTATATAAGGACTTCTATGTGTTGAACAAATATGATTGACACTAACTTTATATTTTGCCTATAATGGTTTGAACTATCTTTATGTCAAAGTTTGTAGTGGAAACGATAAAAAATTTAACAATGTGAATGGGGCAGGCTTTCGGTAGTTTAAAAATCATTAGACAACGAGTTATTAACTTTATGAAATAAGGTATTTTTTATTTTCGAGATATACTATCGATGATTGAAAACTTAGTGAAGTTTATACTCAACTTGCAAACAATACTCATTATTCTAATGTTAGGATTTACACGCAATTAGTTTTGATTCTTATCTTATTAAGGGTGTTATTGAAATATTTTTTTATTAAAAAATTAATTGTTCATGTGAATGCTTGATGAATTTTATTCTTTAAAGTGTGACATTATCTCCAATTTAATATTGCAATTACTCAATTAAATGTATCACATAAAATCATGCTTTAACTACCAGAATAATACAATAGAGTAATGGAATAAAAGTTTTAACATATGTTGCAAACTAAGAGGAGAAGGTCTTCCTAATGATCTTTTGTCAAAAAGTATATCTTTTTTCTTATAGAAATTTTCAGCTTCTCAATATACAACTAACAATAATTAATTTATTTTATTTGTGTAATTGGCAACTATAAGAATCTATACGACTTTTATTTCTATTTTAGGTTTTATTTTTCTTGAACTTTCTTAATTAGATAAAATTTAAGTAACATTCATTGATAATATATTAACTATACATCATATTGATCATTTGTTCCAAATAAACTAAATTTATGATTTAAATCAAATATATTTTATTTATTGACAATTTTCTTTCTCATAAAATATGGATAATATCTACATTTGTTATTAACTCGATAAACTCTTTTTTAAAATTTTATTGATATTTTTTAAATCGTGCGCAAAGCACGGGTAAGTTTACTCTAATTACTCGAAGTATATTCTAATTACTTATGGAACAGAGTCTATCCTTGGGGTTTGGTATTGCTGGCAATTTCATCTTCACCAATTAGTTTAAGCCTTTAAGGTTTCAGTTCTTTCAATTTTTACCGTTTTCTAACTCCTCCTCAACTATTTGTGGACCTTTGAAAATTAAGAAACAAAGATTAATTAAGGAAGAGTTATCTCTTAATGCTCGTTCAATTTGGGCCGTTTGGTAGGTAAAGAGTTAATTTCATTCATGATCATTGAACTTTTATGTTTGTTAAAAGTTACTTTTCTTTTTTTGTTACGTAAAAATTATTTAACTTTGTGTTCATTACTCAAAAGTTATTATTCTTTTTTTGTTACACAAAAATCATTTTACTTTGTTCTAGTTATATCAAAAGTTACATTTGCCGGATTTTATAATATTTTTACCTAAAAAGTTTATTATGCCCTTGATATTAATCCTTCTATATTATATACTATATAATATATTTTTACCGAGGTATTTTATTTATAATTAACATTATTTTATTTATTATTTTTATAATATATTCGTACATTTATTTTTTTTAATTGATTTTATTTTTTTCACCATACGGAATTATTCCCAAGCTCGAAATTCCATATGGACCTCGATTACTCCAAAACATACTTCAAACAAAATTTAAATAACTTTAAAACCTTTAATTAGTCCACTTTCACTATTAATCGCTGAACCGCCCCCCAGGTTGTCCAAAATCTGACCCGAACATACACCCAAGTCAAAAATCACCATACGAGCCTATTGGAGCCGTCAAATCCCGATTCCGCGTTTGTTTCCTAAAAATGTTGATCGAAGTCAAACTTGATCTTTTTAAAAGCCAAATTATGGAACCATGTGTTCTGATTTCAACCGGAGCCCTTTCAAATCCCGAATTAACCATCCTCGCATGTCATAAAATAGTAAAAGCACATATGAGGAGTCTTATTTAGTGTAACGGGGTTCTAGAAGGTAAAACGACTGGTTGAATCGTTACAAGTAGTTAAGAACGTTGACGTGAGATTTGTTCATAGTATAGTCACTGACAAATTTAATAAGGCTACCAATATATATTGAAAATTAACTTTAAGGAAAAATTAAATATACGAATAATTATAAAAAAATAAAATAAAACAATACTATGTTATTTTAGTTATAAATAAAATACCTAGGTAAAAATATATTATACTATATAATATAGAAGGGATTACATAAATGTGAAGATTTATATAATATTAACGGCATAATAGACTTTTCAAATAAAAATATTATAAAACCTGGCAACTGTGACTTTTATGATAACTAGAGCAAAGTAAACTGATTTTTGTGTAACAAAAGAAAGAAAAGTGATTTTTGAGTAATAAACACAAAGTTAAATGATTTTTACGTAACAAAGACAAAGAAAAAGAGACTTTTGGGTAACAAACACAAAACTCAATGACCATCGATAAAATTAACTCGGTAGCTAAAGGAAGTATGCTGCTTAGCCAAGTAGGTCGTACTATAATGTACATTTCTGCCCTTGCATATACTTTGTTTGTCATGGCTAGAGCTGGCAAAATGGTTTAAAAAAATAGTTATCCATCCATATTCTCTATCAAAAATGGGTTGGATAATGAACCATTTAAAAACGGATCGAATATGGATAAAGAACCATATTATCCACTTAGAAAATGGTTAAGCAAATGGATAAGCAATGTGTTTTACTTTTACATTTGTAAAGTCTCAAATTTGTGTTGCTCAAGTTTGGAAGACAAGGAATTCTCTCATAAGTGATCATATTAAGAAGATATGAATAATATGAATATCCATATTATCTACCAGATAAACGCGTTTTTTATCCGTCTCAAATATTGAATGGGTCAAATAATTTATCTGTTTTTTATCCGTTTTGACCTGCTTATATGTGATATGACCCGTCTGCTTGCCCCTCTAATCATGACAATGATGGGGTGAGGTTGCTATTTCAATTGATTACTCTAACTAAGAGTAGAGGGTCAGGTTAGTTGAAGGAGCACACAGACTTTTGAAAACTTGTCGGATTACTTAGAACCCATTCTAAGTTTTCTCAAAAAGTTTTGGCAAAACATATTTGTTTATAACACAAATTTGTTTGAATAATTTCAAATTATTCAAAATTTTGTATTTTATAAAAAAACTTCACCATATGTTATGACCCAACTAATCTACTAATTAATAACTATTATTTAATTTTGGACTGATGGATCTTGTAATATTATTGTAATTTGACGAATTATAGTGGCTGGTAATTATGTTATTAGAAGTTGATATTAAGATATCAGGTTATGGTTTTAGGATAATATATTATGTTTCATTATAAAAATGATAATTTTATGTCAAACTTATCTATTTCAGGACTATGATTTATGATAATGATAATGAATGGCATTAACAAAGGTTATGCATATATAGGATTTGCAAATTTATTTGTTTGGTATTGTTGAGTATTTTTTATATTTTTTAAAACTTATGGGTATAAGTCACATTAAAAATTTTGTCTAACCAAATATTCATCTTCAACCAAAACTTCATTCAAACCTAAATTTTTAAACAAATTTGAGAATCTATGGGCAAACGCTAACTTAATTGCATGCTGGACTAGATGCTCCCACATGTCGAATCATGCCAAAATGAATAAATAATCCAGCGAATAATCACAACAACAACAACAAAAACCACGAATATAATAAGAGCGTGTTTGGACAAAAAAAAATTTACTTTTTTTCGAAATCACCGTTTGGCCATAAAATTTTCAATTTTCACTTAAAGATGAATGTTGGAGTTTTTCGAAAATTTTAAAAAATTCCAAAAAGCTGTTTTTCAAAATTCACTCACAAAACTTCAAAAAATAACCCAATATAATATTCATGTCCAAACACAGCTCTAATTTTCAAATATTATTTTTACTTGAATTTCTTTTTTTACTTTTTTTTTGGAATTTTACAATTCTTATGTCCAAACGCCCACTAAATTAGTGTCACTCTAAGATACACACGGATTGGCTAGATCAATGAAAACCCACTTACGCCCAAACCATGGGAAAGGATCTTGAAAATGAAACCAGGTACTTCTTCTGTTTCAATTTATGTGAATTTATTTCTATTTTAGTCTATACCAAAAAGAATGACTTCTTTTCTTATTTAGAAATAATTTACCTTTATGCAATGATTTATAGTCACACAAAATATATGTGTCTCATTTTATTTCACAAGTTCAAAAGTCTTATCTCTTTTCTTAAACTTCGTATTCAGTCAGAGAGGTACTTATTTGCTAACTTCTTCCGGGGAAAGGAGGATAGCAGAAACAAAAGGCACTGGATAGCTTGGAGTTATTTATGCTTTCCAATGCAAGAAGGGGGAGCTGGTTTCAGGTCTTTCCAAGACACTTGTAATGCATCTTTTGGAATTTTAGGACTCAAAACACCTCGTGCAAGAAATTTTTGGAGACCAAATATTGCAAAAGATCTCACTCTGTTGCGAGAAATGGGCCTATGGTCAATCTCATACTTGGAATAGGCTAACGGAAATGTAAAAAAGATGTTGAACCTGCTATTTTAGGGAAGATAGGAAGAGCTCAATTTTTTTTTGGTGGGATAATTGGACTGCTCCACGAGCTTTAGCTAATCTGTTCATGCTGTTAGAACACCCAAGAATACTTTGGTGAAGGATTTCATTCAGGCAATTTCTTGGAGATATGATTCCCTCTAAATGTTGTTGTTGTAATAATCATGATAAGGAAATCATTTCACACCTTTTCAGTAGTAGTCAAATAGCAACACAGATATGGTCCTATTTTTGTAATGCTTATGACATTAGTTTTATCAAGGATCAGATAAGGCAAACTCTTATTAGTTGATGGCTAGTAAGGAAAGAAATTTAGTTCACTCTGTGGTAGTGCAGTGTTTACCTTCAGTTATCTGTTGGGGGATTTGGAAGAATAGATGCTCAGCAATATTTGAAATTATATATATGTCAAGATGGCATATTATTCAACTAGTCTCTAATAGCTTATATGTGATGCTTAACTGTCAATTCCCCAATCTTATACTTCCACAGATATAGTTAGAAAAGTGCAGGACTATAGACAAAATTCAACACAGTATTCATTCTCAAGCAGTTTGGTGGAAGAAACCAGATATAGGTTGGGTTAAACTCAATGTAGATGGTTGCAATAAAGGTAATCCTGGATCAATAGGAGGTGGAGGTATTATTAGAGACTAGTTGGGTGATATGTTGAAGGCCTTTGCTGAATTTTATTGGACATTGTAGCAGTAACATGGCTGAAGCTAAGGCAGTTGATAGAATATATAAATCCATTAAACTATATAGACACCAGGTACTATATTAGTTTCTACAGATTATGCTCGTACAACGGTAAGTAAATGGCACATGGAACTTTTACGTGGAAAAATCCCTACTCAATGGGATCAAAAAATCACGACCTACACTGGTAGGATTTCAACTTCACTACGAGCAATCTTTTAGATTACAACCTATGCAACCTAGGAATTAAAATTTTTAATCCCTCACTAACTTGTAATATACCTATTACAATTCACTTTGCAATGTACCTATAACAAAGACTTCAACACATGACTAACTCTAGTCACGACACAAACACTAAAGTTTATGGTTTACAAAGATTTCCTAATTAATGCTTCTAGATAAGCAAAGTCGTAATTACAATGAAGAACAATTACAAAGTTACAACTCAACTAAGGACATACAAAGACTTATTGTAGAAACTGGTCCGTAGCAGTGTTGTATTTTGTTCTTGATGCACTTGAGAATTGAATGTTTGATTATCAGATGCTTGGAGTGCTTGAATGAATTCTCAAGTGTTCACGTGATATTTTTTTATAAGATTAATGTTAATACAACTTGGATGACATCACTTGAATGTCTTAATCACTTAATAAGGTCCTTCCCAGTGGAAGTGACTGCTGCACTGTTTTGTATTGTTTGCGTGTACAGTGCAGGCGTCACTTTCCAACTATGGAGAGTAGACTTTGTACTGTTGCCAGGGGAATCCCAGGGTGATAAGTTCCCTGTGTTAATTCTTGTCTTCTAAAGTCATAGCAACTTTCATTAGCTTGAGGCAGATTTTTGAGTTGTGTACCAAGTGTGTATCAAGTCCCTTATCTAGTTCTTGACAATAAGTTTGTTAGATCATCAAAACATAAAACTAAGGTACTATAAACCCATCAATTTCCCCCTTTTTGATGATGACAAACTTAAAAATTGATAATCTTACACAGAGCAACAGAAACCAGATAATGCCACAGGAACTTCACAAGTTCCCCCTGACTTTGTGCTTCCCCCTTAATCAGTCCACTGCTTCTTCTTAATTCTCAATTTATCTAATTTATATTCCACCTTTTACCATCATTAAAATCACAAACCAACAAATAGCATAAAGAAGCCTAGCTTAGTTAACTCATGTCACTTGTGTGCACACAAACATGATAGAAAAGAGAAGCAGAGAGACATAATCATTTGCAGCAAAAGAAGAAAAGCTTTCATTAAACAACAAAAACATATTTGGACTATTTACACGGGAGCAGTACTAGGGATTTCCATTCACAAACCAAAAAGAAAACAGAAAAAAACACCACAACATCATCAAAACACTTTTAAAAGAGACAGACTGAGACACTGGTCACTGAAGGATATGCTTAGTGGACACTAGAGGAAGAGGGCTTGTAAGAGGCAACAAGAGTTTTGAGAACGAGATCGATCCGAGCATTGGCGGGCATTTGCTCAGCGAGCAGTTTCTCCTTCAGGTTCTCAACCTGTTGCCTGAGATCAACATTCTCCTTTGTCCGACGAGCAACCTCCGAGTTTGGAGAACTGGACGACCTTGGTGCCTCTTGGGCTTGACTGAGCTGAGTCTCTAATGTGGAATTCCGAGCCTTTAGCTTTCTGATCTCTCTAGTAGCACATTTTTGAGCACTTATGAGCTAGGAGATCATTGAAGTGTTGCCTACTCCTCCACTTCTGTCAATACACTCACATTCCTCTAATGTAGTCTTAGAGAAGGTCTGCTTCTTGGTCCCCATTTTAGGTTGTCCCAAAGGTACTTTAAAATATTTGAACACCCGCGTAAGGAGAAATCCATAGGGGAGGCCATGGTTTCCATCTTTGAATTCTGCCACCTTTTGCATATGCTCAATCATTATAGCTGGTAGATTAACAGTATTGAACCCATCTAGTGCTTCCATCAGAAACAGATCAGCCTTGGAGGTGATGGATCTCCTCTCAACACGAGGAAGCAAAACCTTGTTCACTAACTCAAAGAGAAACTGGTAAACAGGAAGCAAGGCCTTCTTACGTACTCATTCCCCTTGTTGTACTGCCCTCTCCTTGACAATAGATGCCTAAAGTTTGAGCCACAGGCACCTCGAACAGAAGAAAACCCTTCAGCAGGAACTTTGAGTATTTTTCCTAATAACACAAAATCCATAACAATGTCTACATCATAAACTAGTGCGCAGATATGATCAGATTCAATAGTAAAGAGGTCTGCTTAGAAACGTTGTACCTCTTCCTCATATACTTTGGGCACATCCAACTTGAATAGGTGTTCCCACTGTTGAAACTCACACATCTCAAGCACTTGACACATCCCAACCATCTCATATATTTCAGGGTCAAAAGTACGACCCCACAACACCTTTTGTTATCTCAATTTATCGTTTCCAGAGATGCTACCACTCTTTGCCTTCTTCAAAGAACCGGGTTCTTCAACATCCTCCAACTTCCTTTTCACAGACTTTCCACGAGACTGAACTTTCCCACTAGACTTCACTTGCATATCCTCATCAGATAAATACTCTTCTACTTCCACTTCTTTCAACTTGCCACCATCTTTCGCTGACTTTTCACTTGGCTTACTATCAACATCTTTCGAAGGGATCTTAGTAGAGTGATTCTTTCTCTAAGGCTTCCTGGTCAAGGAACTTGGTTCATATGGAACTTCCTCATCAACTTCAACAATTGAAATATCCTTATCACAAACAACTTGACCATCCTTGACTAGCATGTTCTTCTTCTTCCTGCGACTTCTCTTACTCTTTTTGAGAGAAGACTAAAGAGTCTCCTTTTTCTGCAACTTGCTGGTAGGTCGCTTGTGAGGGGACTCAGGAGTTGCTACTGGCCTCCTTACCCTCAGAAACTCACTCAGCGCAACATCATCCATATCTTCTTCATCACTAGACCTCATTACAGGAGTCACCACACTCAAAGGCTCAACATCAAAGTGAGGAGAATGAGCAAGGTCGAAACTGACCTGGGATGATGATTCCTGACATGTTTCATCAGGAGAGGGGTCAGGTCCATCAAGAGGGGTCCCAGTAGTTTCTTCCGGTGCCGGTTGTTCAAAGGGCACCATTGTTCCTTCTCCTACTAAGGGCTAAGTCTCTTACCCTTGACACTCAGGCACACCAGAATTTTCTTCACCCATTATCCCCTCAGCAGCAATTGAAAGAATTTTTTCTATGGCGTCCATCTCTTTAGGTTCCATAGAAGCAACAACAGAAGAATGAGAAATACTTGTAGACCCACAACTTCCCATAGTAACCTTAGCATTGTCTGGACTAATAGATTATACTTTTACTGCAGATAGAGACTCACTCTATTTTTCTTCTGGAACTATAATTTCCTTTTCCTCTTTACTCTGCTCGTTGAGCGTCTTAGACAACAATGGAGGGATGCTATCATTCTTAGGGTTGTCTGATTTTTCAACACTTGGAAGAGAAATTAGAGTCAGAGTGGGTAGAGAGAGGGGTAGAGAGTGAAGGAGAAACAGGTTTAGGCTTTTCTTTGGGAATATCAATGGAAGAAGGAATAACTGGTAGTGTTTTTATAGGAGAAGACTCGATAGTTTTCTCATCAATTGTAGGAGAGGTTGTATGATCCTCAACCATGGTAAGGATTTTGCTTGAAGGTATTTGAGAGACTGAGGAAGACAGAGATGTTGGTTCAAGTTTTGGAAGTGAGAGGATTATAATGAAGTGGATGGCAATTATGAAGGGAGGAGAAACGGGTTATGAAACAACGACAGATACGTGGGAAGATGCAATGCTTCAGAGGGAAGTGAAAGGATTTTGAAAGAAAGACGTGACAGAGTCTGAAAAGGTTGATGTTGTGGAATTATTTTTGTTCCTTTTGAGATATGTATGAGAAAAGCAAAAGACTACTAACATGTGGCACAAGAACTAGGTTCCTGATCAGTCTTTCAAAAATGCTCAACCTTTTTTTATCGCTCATGCATTGCCTTAGAAGCTTCTGTAATCATCATGCGTGTCTATCTGTAACGGTATAGAAGTGAGTTAGACTTTGCCAGAAAACACTTTAGCTGATTTTACCTGTATGTGACTTTCATAGCCATGTGTTGTCAATCAGGTTCTCAATTGGTCTTTATTAGCCCAGTGCCAGCCTGTTTCTCTCGAAGTGTAATCTGCTCAGGGCTTTGGTGAAGATGTCTGCAATTTGATATTCTGTGCTGCAAAACTTCATACAGATAAGCCTCTTTTCTACGTTGTCTCTGAGAAAACACATCAATATGTTTGGTTCTCTTTTGCTGGACTAGATTTTTGGCCATGTTGAGTGCATTTGTGTTATCACACAAAACAGGTACACAATCAGTGTACACTCCAAAGTCTTCCAACTGTTGTTTGATCCATAGTAGCCGAGAACAGCAGGAGGCATCTACAACATATTATGCTTCATATGTTGAAAGTGCCATTGAATTTTGCTTTCTTGGGCCTCATGAGATAAGACAGGACCCCAAAAAGTGAGGCATTCCAGATGTGCTTTTCCCGTTCACAAGAAACCTGCATAATCAGCATCAGCATACCCAACAAGATTAAAATTGTCACCTGAAGGGTAACACAGAACCAAATCATGTGTTCCCTTAAGATATCTTAGGATTCTTTTGGCAGCCTTCAGATGAGATTCTTTGGGATTTGATTGAAACCTTGCACTCATTCCCACACTGAATACAATATCTTGCCTGCTTGCAATAAGATAGAGGAGAGATCCAATGATGAATCTATACATTATTTGATTCACAGTAGAGCTAGATTCATCCATATCTAGGTGAGTAGTAGTGGCAATGGGAGTGTCAATAACTTTAGATGCTTCCATGTCAAACCTCTTCAGAAGATCCTTGATATACTTTTGATGACTTATAAATGTTCCCTTTGTGGACTGCTTCACTTGAAAACCCAAAAAGAAATTTAACTCATCCATCGTGCTCATCTCAAACTCTCTTCCCATGAGTTTTGCAAATTCCTCACACAGTGAATCAGTTGTTGCCCCAAAAATGATATCATCAACATATACCTGAACAATGAGCAGGTTCCTCCCTCGTTTCTTAAGAAACAAAGTGCTATCAATCTTTCCTTGTGCAAAACCATTTTCCAAGAGGAACTTTGACAACCTCTTATGCCAAGCTCGAGGATCCTGCTTCAATCCATACAATGCCTTATCCAATTTGAACACATATTCAGGGTGTTCATGACTTTCAAATCATAGAGGTTGCTTTAAATAGACTTCTTCCTTGAGGAAACCACTCAGAAATGCACTTTTCACATCCATTTGGAACAAAGTGAATTCCATATGCGATGCAAAGGCAATGAAGATTCTGATAGCTTCCATACGAGCAATTGGAGCAAAAGTCTCATCGTAATCAATTCCTTCCTCTTGATTATAGCCTTGGACCACTAGCATTGCCTTGTTTCTTGTTGCGTTTCCATGTTCATCAAGCTTGTTATTGAACACCCACATGGTCTCTATAAAGGTACGATCTGTAGGTCTAGGTACCAGGTGATATACTTTGTTCCTTTCGAATTGATGCGGCTCTTCTTGCATAGCTGTGATCCAGTTTGCATCTTTTAAGGCTTCCTTAATATTTTCAGGCTCTATTTGGGAGAGAAATGCTGAGAAGGCAAGTGAATTTCTGGATTTTGGTCTGGACTCCTGAATCTAGAGAGTGATTATATTGTCGAGAGGATGGGAGCTCTTGTGTTTCCGGTTTGGCACTTGAATTTCATTTGTAGAGGAGCTGGGCAGGACTGAATGATTCTCTTGCATCATTCTTTCTGCTACCGATGGATTACTTTGAACTGCATCAACCACTCTTTCTTCAGCTTCAGTTGTTGTAATTAAAGAACATGGTTCCTCTCCAGCAGATGAGGAAGTGATTGTATTGTCTTCTCCTATCTCGTTTACCTGAATCATCATGTCTGCCTTTCCATTTTCCATATCAATGACCTCTCCTGGAACCAACAAATTCTCTCCATCTTGATCATCCTTTTTACTCTTCTCACATGAGAGATAAAAGTCGTCAAAAATTACATGAACACTCTCCTCGACACACTGATTCCGCTTGTTGTATACCTTGTAAGCTTTACTTTGATAAGAATAACATAGAAAAATTCCTTCATCACTCTTGGCATCAAATTTTCCAAGCTGATCCTTTCCATTATTGAGGACATAACATTTGCATCTGAACGTTCTCAAGTGAGTCAGCTTGGGCTTCCTTCCATTCAACAACTCATAAGGAGTTTTTTCAAGAAAGACCTGATCATGCACCTGTTCACCAAGTAGAGAGAAGTGTTGATAGCTTCTGCCTAGAAGTTCTTAGCAATTCCACTATCGAACAACATTGTTCGTGCCATATCTTCAAGAGTTCGTTTCTTCCTTTCCATAACTCCATTTTGCTGTGGAGTTCTTAGGACTGAGAAGTTGTGGGTGATGCCATTTTTGTTGCAGAATTCATCAAACTTTGCGTTATCAAATTCTGTTCCATGATCTGATCTAATGCATGCTACATTTGATTCCATCTTTACTTGAATCTTCTTCACAAAGGCTACAAAAACCTCAAAGGTCTCATCTTTGGTTCTGAGGAAAAGAGTCCAAGTGAATATGGAGAAGTCATCTACTATTACAATGATGTATCTTTTTCCTCCCCTTCTTGGAAGTTTAATAGGGCCACATAGATCTATATGAAGAAAATCAAGTGGTTTTGAGCTGCTGACATCTTTCTTGGGCTTGAATGAAGATGTTACATGCTTTCATCTAGCGCATGCATCACACACTTTGTGCTCCTTGAACTTTGACTTGGGCAGACCACGAACCAGGTCCTTCTGGACCAGCTTATTCAGCAGAGAGAAGCTTGGATGCCCCAGCCTTCTGTGCCACAGCTCAGTATCATCATCAACAACTTTCAAGCAGCTCAGATCACCACTTTGTAAGGACTCAAAATCAGCAACATAGATATTCTTCTATCTTTTGGCCACAAGCACCATGTCACCAGTTACAAGATTTGTAACGGTGCATATTTTGGACAAGAATTCTACCTTGTTTCCTTTATCACATATTTTAGAAACACTCAATAGACTGTACTTAAGACCATTGACATAGTACACGTTCTCAATTGAGTGAGTGAGTGATTTTCCAATTCTTCCAACACCAAGAATGTACCCTTTTTCCCATTTCCAAAGGATACACTCCTTCTTTGCAGGGCTTTTAGTGAAAGAAAGTCCATGGTATTCCCATTCATGTGCTTTGAGCATCCACTATCCATGTACCATTGTTGACTGCTTCGTTTCATTTCTCACTGCACAAGGAAATCAAGGGTTAGATTTAGGAACCCAAACAAGTTTGGGTCCCTTGTAATAAGGAAAGGGATGTATGAGTGCTCGTTTAGTCTATGCAGGTAACATGCGCTTTTTATGAGTGGCACTGGGTCCTCTTTCAGTAGTTACTCTTTCAGAAAAGACCTTGTTTTTCTGAAGAGAATGAACCCCGACTTTGCAATTTTCTTTGAAATGCTCATTCTTACCACAATGGGTACACAACCAGTTATCAGGTATACTGACATACTTGCTATGAGGGTTATAAGGAGTTCTCTCGCTTTGAAACCCTATTCCCTACCTGTTTATACCATTGTTAACATACATGACAGTAATAGCATCAGAAGACCAGGTCCACTTAAGAGACTTTTCAAGATCACTTTTTACTCTTTCTAATTCAGCTTGAAGCTGTCTATTTTTCTCAAGCTCAGCACACAAACTAGTTTTTACAGTATTCAACTCATTTTCAAGTTTAATGTGTGCCTCACTAGCAACTTATTTTTCTTTTTCAGAATTTCCAGGACTACATTCAACTTTGAGTTCCTCTATTGTTTCCTTATGTCTATTATCACCACTAAGAAGTCATCTCTCTCTTGCTCAATAATAGAAACTTTCTCTACTAAGGAATATTTTCTTTATTGACATTCTCAATGGTCTCTTTTAGGTCAACCACTACCACCATTAGATCATCTCTTTCATGTTCTACACTAGTGATTTTCTCAGCTAGAACCTCCTTTTCATTTTTCAAATTATCTAATGTTTCCTTCAAATCAACAACACAAACTACCAAGTCATCTCTAGTTCGCTCAGCATCTCCTAACTCCATAGTTAAAGCATCCTTATCATTTACAAGACTATGGTAAACATCAATTAAAACATTATCTAATGGCATGAGTTTTTTTAGGAGAGTATGACTTCAAATTTTTTTAAACATCCCGAAAGTTTACCTCATCATTTTCATCATTTTCATCATCATCTGATTGAGCCATCAAAAATATTGAGTCATACTCAGTTGCTTCACTTTCAAATTCCATCATTGAACTGCCACCTACATCATTTTCTTCTTCAGACCCACTGGAGGAGTCTCCCCATGCTGTAAGAGCTTGCTTCACAATATTGTCAGCGACGTTCTTTATTTTAAAGCATTTATCAGGAACCGGGTTCCTCTTGGCTGCTTTGTCAGAGATGTGTTTGAAATGTTCTTTCTTAGAGAGGGCAATCCTTGATGAAATGTCCTGGCTTCCCACACTTATGACAGAGGTCATAATTTTTTGGCTTGCTAGAACTGCCCTTCTTTGGTATGCCTCCATTCCTGCGAACCATTTTCTGAAATCATCTAGTCAAATATGCCATGTCACTATCCTCACCACTTGAGCAATGGCTTTCTGTTTTGAGTACCAGGTTCTTTTCCTTCGTTGGTTCTCTTCTTTCACTGTCATTCTTCTTCTTCTTCTTCTTTTCATAGGTCTTCAAATTCCCAACCAGCTCTTCTAAAGTCAACGGCTGCAAATCCTTAACTTCAGAAATAGCGTTCACCTTACTCTCCCAGGATCTGGGCAACACACAGAGAATCTTCCTCATAACCTTGTTCCTTGGAATGATTTCACCAACAGAGTGTAGCTCATTTATGATGAAAGTGAATCTAATGTGCATATCTTGAATGGATTCATCATCCTTCATTCTGAAGAGCTCATACCCAGTAGTTAGCATGTCAAACTTGGATTGCTTTACTTGATTAGTTCCCTCGTCCGTTGTTTGTAGAGCTTCCCATATTTCTTTAGAAGATTGAAAGTTGGTATCCTGTTGTATTCATTAGGACCTATTCCACACACCAAAATTTATTAGCACAAAAAATTTTCTGAACAACTTTCCTGTCAGCATCGTTGAAATCCTTCCTCGTCTTAGGAACTGTCACAACTGGATCTCCGGCCTTCTTTGTAGGGACAAAGGGAGCATCACATATGACATCCTAATGCTCGGAGTCTTCAGCCATGATAAAGTCATGCATCCTTGTCTTCTACCATCCATAATATTGGCCACTGAACCTAGGTGTCCTGTTAGTAGATTGACCTTCTTCGAAGTTTGGTGGAGCAGCCATGAACTTTCTAGGTGTAAACCTGATAGAAAGAACCTGCTCTAATACCAATTGATAGAATATATGAGTTACCAAACTATATAGACACCAGTTCTTATATTAGTTTCCACATATTATGCTCGCACAACAGTAAGTAATGGCACAGGGAACTTTTACGTGGAAAAATCCCTAGTCACTAGGATAAAAAAACCACGATCTACACTGGTAGGATCTCAACTTTACTATGAGAAATATTTTAGATTACAACCTATTGATTGGCGCCCACCTATACCAGAAATAAGTAGCAAGGAAGGGGTCGAAGCATCTTTTACCCGAACGGGTCGGGATCGATTTCCACAGAGAGTTATATATATGGGAGTTGAATTTCTAAGTGACCTAGTGGTGTTTCAAGTTCTTAATTGCACTTCTCATCATAAGGGATTTTGCAATTATACTAAAGTTTAGACTAAAAGAGACTATTATCTAGCTTTCTATGATCTTTTTATGGATTTTTCTCAGTTAATAAAAAGCACTAGGATTGCAACTTACTCACATTGTGATATGTATTATAACCCCCAATAGCAAACAAGAAAAATTAGGATTACCAAACGGAATTTTGTTCTTCATCTGCCATGTCACTCTTTGGATTCTGCATTTGTTCTTATCATGGGCGAGTGACTAATGGGGTCTAAATCGAGGATAATTTTGGGTGAATGACATAACCTCATACTATGTTGCTCACCCAATACCTCTCGGTAATTTGGGTGACTTTTCCCGAATTGGCCTTCTCAAGCACAATTGGGTGTTTCAATAAATCAAATGAATTTGTTCAAGTCGGGTGTAACTATCTCTAGTATCCACCTTTTTATTGGGGCTATCAACCTCTTGAGTTCACCCCAATACCTTGTGTTGATAACCAATTTTTCCTCAAACTATTTTAAAATTTGCATATATACCTTCAAAATTACTTTTTATAATAACTGGTATTTTTCCATGATTTTCCATATTTTTATTAATTTTCTTTTCCAATTTATTCAGTACTCTATGTTCAATAATTATTCATAAATTATATTATAAATAATTTCAAAATATTTCCTAGCTCAATATATCATTTTTAATCCTATTAGGATTTAATTATTTCACAAAATAGCCAAATTGGCATTGTCTGGCTATAATTGCAATGATTTTGCAATTATAGCCTAATCATACACTTTATGCTATTTTAATTCAATAATTAGTCATTTTATATTTTTAATATTAGTTAATTACATTAATCTAATTTATTTAGCCTTAATTTCATTTTATACAATTATTAGCTATTTTTATTAATTATTTATCTATTTAAAGGGGTATTTAACTAATAGCCACTTTTTAATCCTAAAATAAGCCTAATCTACCCAGACCCCAACCCCATTAAATTAGCCCAATAACCCAAAGCTCAATCCCTAAATTACCCGACCCAATCTTGTGTGTAATGTGGACCGTTGATCAAATTAGATCAACGACCCAGATTCACTCTTACCTTAATTAGACCTAACGACTACCCCCACCCCATATCTCATTCACTCCTCTCACACACTCTCTCTCTACTCTGGTTATCTCTAGAGACGTCTCGTCTCTTCATATCCGATGAGGTTTGTTCATCTCCTCCGGCCACCTCCTGGCCGAAAACTATGAAGGTCTCACCTACTACCGTCTTTATGTCTCCATCCTTTACACTTGTGTCACCGTTCAAGGATATCAAGTGAACCATAGGCGGTTCAACTTATCTCTCCTCTCTTATGCCATTTTCTCTGGCCATCTATGTTTGGTCGAGTAAAATCTACCCCTTTCCGGCCAAAGACCGGTAATATCTCTGAGTTTTCTTCTTCTTTTTGGGTTCTCCTAGAAACCCTAACTTCGAACCTTCTGATCTTTCTAGATCTGTCACGGATCTATGTGTATTTCGAGATTCTTACATGTTTTCTTCGAGAAATCTCCTTGTTTTCAAACGATTTCTTCACTGTCTAAAAACTAGGGTTTTCTTAAGAACGATTCTTCTTCTGATTTTAAGAGTTTTCCACTATGTTTGAACGATTCTCTTATGCTTTCTTGCTACTTGACTTGTTATGCTAGAAGTCCTAATTCTTAGGTTGTCTCTGACAACAGGTTCGATTAATCCATATTTGTATATGTTCCTCATGAACATCCGGTGCTTTCATGCATGTTTTATGTATTCTTGTGCTCCTTGCTCTAATTTGTTGCTTAGGGTTCTGATTCTTTACTGCTCCTCTAACTATTTGCTTAGGGTTTCCCTGATTTTGTTCAATATGTGCTATTTATCGTCTAATAAGTCTAATTAGTTATTTTTGACTGTTCACATGAGATTCTTTACTGATTTTATATATCTCCCTCCGAACTCTGATATTTTCCATGGACTATGTGACTTTGTGAATTTTCCCTGTAATTCTGTGCTAATTCTCGAATTGTTTCCTCATTTGTGAGATGATTTACTTAATTAGGACTAATTCCTTGTGATTTTAGTCCCATCCGCGATTCTTGTGATTGATTTTTTACAAATTAAATTGTATCCTACCTTATTTATGTGCTTCAACATGCTGTCAAATAATCAATATATACTTTCCTTATGTGAAAATTATGTACTTAGCCTTTATCACATGCTACATGCCTTAACACTCTTAATATAGTAACAATTAGCTCATGACTGATTCTTTCCTTATGTGACACCAAGTATGACCGTTTGAACTAGGACTCCCTAATTAAAGGGAGTCCAGGTCTGTGATTGATTCTAATTGAATATTATTCCCATTAATTAATTAATCGGTACTTGTTACCTTATTTTCTACTCGTTTTGAAAAGCTATAAATACTTTACTCTTTCTTTAGATGAAAAAGACATAGTTCAAGCTCTCCCTCTCACACACAAACATACTCTGTTCTGAACATTTTTCTTTCTCTCTTGCTTCTCCTATTGTTTATTTGTTACTCAGTCGGCTAAAAGCCAAGACTGAGTAACTCTACTACTCTACTTGCTCTGATGTACCACTGTTCTATTTGTACTACTACTCTACTGGTCTATATTGTTCTATACATTGCTGCTCTCCTTCTCTGCACACTACTACTCTCTTACTCTGCACTTACTTCATCATCTAACTGGTATGTTCTCAATTTAATTTTAAGGTTTCCAAAACAACATGCTTCAGTCTGTGTTACAGGTTTCCAAAACAACATGCTTCAGTCTGTGCAATTAGCATGCCTATTTATTAAACTATCTATATGGTTACTCTCTAGTTCAACATGTCAATTACTTTCTATATGTTCCATTAAACTTCTGCCTTATCCCCTGACCCCAGTACATGATAAGCATGTAGTTCTGAACATAGTATGTACTCTAACACCCCTCAACCTGATGCTATTTGGATCCTGACATGAATCCTTGTGAAGGACTATGCTATGACAATTTAAGTCTTGTAATACTTTTGTGAGGTCTACTTGTGTGCAAGCCTGTTCCTATGTGCTTCATACTTGTCCCCAATCCCTCATCTCCCTGCTTGTCGTTGCTGAACTTGTCTCAGTTCCTTTTTATTGTTTTGTGTGTGTTGTTTGAGTATGTTGGTTGTGCTATTGCCTTACCCTTTTCAAGCTATTTTCACTAAACCTCTCTCTTTCTCAAAAGTGTTTTAAAATTGTTCTTACTCAAACTCCCCAATACTATGAGCACTTTCACTATACTCTTAAACATTAGGTTCTGCCCCTCTTGTGTGAGCATTGATTTGGGACCATTGAGCTCCCTCTGACCTTTCCACACTGCACTTACTCCATCTTGGCTACGAAATCTGGGTGTGAGCACTGCCTGGGATCCCTTGAGATCCTTAGGGTACTTTGACACACCTGGATCATGTGAAAGGTTGTGAATCAATGGCATTGAGGATCTAGAAACTTGGGCCTACTATGGAAGGCTCCCTATAGTTAACTTCTTCTTTTCCTATTTTAATTATGTAATTCATATTCAGAGGCTTGTAATAATTTGTAAAAACGATTCTGGGGTTGGATAGTGAAAATGGGTGGGGATATGCATGCTATAATATAAGTATGGGTAGATATCATGTTTCCTAGGTTTATTTTTCTATGTGCGCACTAGTAACCATGTCTAGGAATCAAGTATGCCATGCATTTAGATATCATGTCACATAGGTTCATACATCTGCTTTTCTTTCAGCATATCATCACTCATTGCCTTCATTTAGAAATCTTGTTCATAGGATCAGTAATAACATCAAAAACCGTTACCATGTGATTCTGTCCATGCATTCTGAAAATGTAACCTAAATCATGCCTTAGGATTATTATGTTACCAAATCTACAATCATGATTTACCATGCTATACACGTAGAGATCCTGTTGTAGGTAAACAACGATTTAAATTTGTCACCTGTGCTATTCCTGAAGTTGTGCATAATGTTGTGATCTTGTATTCATTTAGAAAATCATGTTTAAGTTATCATGCTGCATTAAACATCATGCAATAGGATCATACTCGCACACTTACAATCATATGTTGATATTATTGACAATCTGGAACCCTTAACAAACATGTACAACTGCTGCATGTTATTTTAAACCTAGGCAAGCCTTAGGAAATCAGTTACAAGAAATAAAACCAGATCTGTCTTTGTGATCATGTTTAACTACCAGCATGCCAAAATCAGTAGGCAAGCCTGGCTAGGACTTCCTCTTTGAGTTATGTGACAAATCTGATCCTGCTATTGTCATTTCGATATCATGTTTAGAAACTGAACCTGGACCCAAATTTGTGTATAAGACATGCTGTGTATGTGCACTATATACAAAGGTATACTTGAGCACCCCCTTAATTGTTTTCCATGCTCTTCCTTTATGTGCAGTCCTATCTGTTCTGTTTGTCACCTTAGCATTTTTACCCTTGAAATCTGAGGGTGTACCTAGAAACCTACCTTTTAGGATAGTAGTCCTAACTTCCTCCAAGACTGATAGGAAAAGGGCAGGGTAACAACATGCAATAGAGTTCGTGACCAATACGCGCTTTAGTTACCTCCACAGGGTGGGAAAGGGTAGAATATGGATATGAGTGACCACTGCCTCACCCACACTACTGTATAAGCATGAAGGCAAGGATCGTTTAGCTTTTACACGAATGGTCGGGATCAAATCCACAGGGAGCCTATGATGGGAGTGAGTGTATAAGTGATCTAGAAGGGTCGAGTGTTTCTATTTGCACTTCTAATCGTTTGTTGGTGTTGAACTATGCGAAGTGTATTCTATTGTTTGTAAGCTAATTAATGACTAATTTTGTTTTTTTTTTGTTTTCTGATATTAATAAAGGCACTAGGGTCATGACAGTTGCCTAGGTGGATACACAACGGGGTTCAATTCTAAGGTCGGGGAATTAACTAGGGATACAACTATAACCAATGCACGAAGGTGCTCACTCTATACCTCTCGGTAGTTTTAGTGATTTTAACCTAATTTCCCCTCTCGAGGCCAATTGGGTGCCAATTAAAAAGGCAATACATGCTTAGGTAGGGTGTTACTCTCTCGAGGTTTAACCCGTTAATTAGGGCTCAAGTATTGTTTGACCATTTCTGGGTTCAACCCCATTGATTGGGACTACCAATCTCTTGATAATGCTCTAATTTCCTATTAGGCTAATTTCTAGACTCAAGTCTTCTTTCTCAAGAAAGATCCAAGTCATGAAAATGTCAATTAGTGTTTGCAACCACTAATTATAGCAATAAAAACCTTGAACTAGCCTAAATAGTCAACATCCATTAATTTCCCAACCTTAATTTCAAAACCCCATTACATACCCACACTAGGGTTGAGCCACAACCCTAGCTAATGGGTATAGCTACTCATAATCAAAGATGAAAACAACGATAGAGAAGAAGAATAACCCATTTAATTGATTCCTAACAATGAAATTGAAGTTTTCAATGTTAAAAAAAATGCAAGAATAAAGCTAAAGAGATAAAAACCCTAAAAAATTCACGTGCTCTCTACTTCAGAAATTACCAGATATGTAAAGAAATTACAAAATAGTCTATTTATAGTCTGCCAAATTTTTAGACAAAAATACCCCTGCGGGACCACAGCGGACTGCAAAAACACGACCGCGGTCTGTGAAGACGATGATGTTGTTGAGCTGCTGATCTTCTGGTAAGGGTCGACCACGGACTGCAAAAAGAGGACCGCGGCCGCGGTGGATACTTGTATCATTTTCTGAGCTCACTGGAATGCCACCGCGGAACGCGAAATGAGGACTGCGGCCGTGGTGGAAGCCTGCCTTGTGCTCAACCTTACTGGAACGCCACCGCGGTCCGCGAAACGAGGACCGCGGCCGCGGTGGATGATTTACTTACTGTCGACCTCACTAGAATGCCACCGCGGTCCGCAAAACGACGACTGCGGCCGTGGTGGATGCTTGCCTTACTAACGACCTCACTGGAATTCCATCGCAGACCGCGAAATGAGGACCGTGACCGTGGTGTCCTTTTTGGCTTGATCATATTTGTTGTGTTTGATCCTTGTGCCAGATTCACTCCTGTTTTGAGCATATTTTAGACTGAGTGCCTTCATTTCTGGTTCAATCCTGCAACAAGCACAACGTATAAGCTTTCGGGGCAATTTGGTGTACCATTATATCCAAAATTCATGTATAAGGGAACGGAAAACGAGGCAAAAATCCAAGTTATAAACTCCCCCAAACTTAAGCTTTTTCTTGTCCTCAAGCAAACAAAATAAGCCCCACCCCTATGATAGATTTCATGAAAATTCGGTTGTACTAATGGTGACCTCAACTAGCATCAATTGGAACTAACCATAGCCCCTAATGCAAATGAATCATTGACAATGATTGAACTTTTCAAAACCATAGTTTCAAGTGTGATACAAGAGCTTCAAGGGTTGATCCAACTCATTAGTGAACTTCTAACTACTACCTCAGTCAGTGTGGATCCCAGACTCTTATTCCGTGACTTTCCCTAAGCACCTCACGTTTATAATAATGACACTCAGAACGAGGAATATGGGGAATCGCTCATCTCTCATCAAGGAAAGAGTCCCAAGTTCGGCTCAAAGTACCATAGGCTTGCCCTTTGTGTACATCACCACTAATGTAGGTTTCAGTCAACCTGAGATCATATAGGACTTTTATGGAATCATGATGAAGGATTGTGGTTAAGAGTAGGAAGTATTTGGTCAGAGTGAATTTTATCTTTCCTTAAGCACTTCATTTTTATTTTTTTTACCGTTATCGCATTTTCTTGACTCTTTGAGTCTTTTTCTTTTGTAGGGTTGGAGAGACACTTTTTCATCAATTCCCTTTATCTTCTTCTTATGCTTTCCAAACTTTTGGCATCACTTTTTCATCAATTCCCTTTATTTCTTCTTTTTGTTCATTCTTTTCTTTTCATTCTTGTTTTTCATTGCCTTTTCTCTTTTCTTTCTTTTGTGCCTTCTTTTTCACTTCATCACATCCCTCGTCTCTCCCCCAAACTTATGTTTTTTTGCCTAGCACCAAGGAAAGATTGGGTGCCAAGAGAGGGTAAAAGAATAGTTAAAGGCTTGTAACTTGGTTGCTTAAGGCTCAAAAGGGTTGACTAGGGAATATGTCTTTTGAAAGGTCATGGAAGTGCTCAATTCTTTGTTCAAGCCAAGGAAAGCCTATAGTCACTTCTAAAGTCAAATTACACCTAGAATTTCGCCTAAACAACACTTAGGGCAAGTTCTAGACTAGTGGCACATAACTTGGACTTGCAATTATGAATTTCTCACCACTCACAGCTAAAGGATTGTTACAGAAACCGAGTCAAGGGCCCACAACGACTTTAGTCATGTTTTGAGTAACAAAAATGGTCCCGAAGAACCACCCGATGATTATCGGCCGACACAAGAGTCTCAAGATTGTCACTATCACCATCGTAAACACAACGGTTTGTCTTTGACCATGGGATCAAAGGCAACTGTGTTAGGCCCAAGTGAAGCTTTTCTTGAGGCACCGTTATTGAAAAACAAAACAACAAGAAAAGGAAAAACAGACTCAAACCCTTAAGAAGGTTGTTACACCGTCCATCCTTGGGAAGAGCCACCCGTTTCACACAAGTTCCACCTTTGGAAAGAACCGTGGCATTAAGAAAACCAAAGACTTATTGCACACGCGAAAACCAAACAAGAAGCTATGAAAGAAAAATAAGAAGCTATAAAATAGAAAAGAAATGCGTAAAGTAAAGTAAAGTGCATGGGATAGAATGAATATGTACAATAGGGGAATTAGATGAATATACATAGGGGGTGAATATTTACAAATGGATAGTTATCTTATACATACCAAAATGGAAAATAACATAAAGAAAAAGAAGAAAAATAATGTTTGCATCATACAACCCAATGTAGCCAAAATTAAATGCTTGTAGGGCCACTCCCCCAACCAAGAGATAGCATTGTCCTCAATGCTATATAGTAAAAATAGTGCACAAAAATATGGGAGAGAGAGAGAGAGTAAAGAAAACTCCCTATTGGCTCTCGACCTGCTGTGGTCCCTGCTGCTGTGTCTGGGGGGGGGGATAGGATCTGCCACAGATGGGACTGTGAAGGAGATGGGTCTGCTACAACCTGTGATGGAGCTCTGGTGGGCTGGGCCTCCTGGATCTGTGCCTGAGTCTGCTCTATGGGAGGTTCTGCCAGTACAAGTCTGATGTCTTGAGCACGGGGCATGACCTTCCTCTTATTCAATGGCCTCACCGGCTCCTCCTCCTACACTGACTGAGGCTCTGGATGATTTTGTGGCTCTGGAGGGTCGGCTAGTAGCATCTCCAATGGAATCTGATCACCCGATATCTTGTCGACCTCCTTTCTCAACCTGGCCACCTCCTTCTTTGACGCCCGAGTCTTCCTCAGCTTCTTTGTTTCTTTGGCCAGCTTTGTCAAAGCACTCTCATGTGCACCCACCGCGTCCAGGATTTTCTTCTGGTTTTCCAAAATTTCTTTCAGAGTGTCCTCAATGGACTGCGGGACCTGTGGTGGGGGAGGAGTAGCTGGGGCTTCCGCTGCTGTAGAAATTGCAGTCAACTTTGTAGTAGTTGACTGCATCCAATTGGTGAGGGTTGTCACTGTCATGTTCAGCCGGTGAGCAGTCATGGGATAGGCTCTGGTGGAGGGAATGTCAGTGGAAGTGGAGGTAGACGGTCCTGTAACCTCCTCTGGAATGGAAGGCTGGGGAAGGGAAGGTTCCACCACCACCACTGGCTCTTCAGACTGGCTAGTGGAGGCAACAGACTTTCCCTTGGACTTCTTTTTGGGGTTGTCCTCATCCTTCAAATCATACCAGGAAAAGGGTGCTTTGGGCTTTACTTTGGTGTCAAAGTGCTTCGTAGTGACTTCCTGGTTTTCACAGTATATAGTCAGATAATGAGGAAAATGATAAGAAGTATCACCAGTGCTGACAACCCGGCTAATGACCTCAGACATCACATTCCCCACATTGATGGGGTACCCAGCCATGATAGAAGCCACCAACATAGCCCGACTGAGGGGGAGGGTCTGGTCATGATGGGTCGGGTCTAGCCTGCTGCATACAAAAGTCTCCCACCCTTTTGCTTCGAAGTTAAGGGTCTTCCTGGTGATAGTCTTCCCAGCAGTTAGCCACTCCGGAGTCTCCCCGGGCTTAGCCAAGTGTAAAGCCAACCAATTTCTAACAGCATCCTTTTCTGCCAGTTTCTCCTGGTACAAGGAATCATCCACATCATCCATCTCCAAATATTCATTTGGTGAAACTCCGTCAAAAGGCACTATGAGATTGTAGACTTGGGACGCCTTTGAGTCCTTTTCAAGAAAAAGCAAATTTGTGTAGAACTCCTTCACTATGTGCTCATTTGCATCCGGGAGATGTTCAGTGAAGTAAGACCATCCTTTTTTATCTCGGAATTGCTGCCTCGTATTGGGGTTGTAGGTAGACAAATCTTTCAGTGAAAAGGTGGGCTCTGGAATAAGTGACCGTGCAGTCCACAATTTCCTGAATCTGTGAAAGGCTTTCTCACTAACAAAACGATCCTTCCACGCATCCAGATTCCGAGTGCGCTCGACCCCTTCAACCACCTGTTCATCCCCCTTGCTATCACTTGAATTCTACCCAGATAAGGAGGTTGTTGGTGAAGTAGAATATGAATGTGCACTGGAGGCGGATTTAGCTGGGGAAGCTGCTTGTGCTGGGGTCGGGAAAGATGAGACAGGGTCCATTGGGGATGACTGTGATGAGGCCTCCTCTGACGGAGCATACTCACTTCCTGATGGTGAAGGAAGAGAGTCTGTAACCCGACTTGGCCGTCGAGATGACTGAGGAGGCATTGAAACTTTGGACGGTTTCCTTGGGGCCCTCAGGCCTCTCCCCTTTAGAGTTTCTCCTCTACCAGTGTTTTTACGACCGCCTCCTCGAGATAGTACCATTTCCTGAAAGTTACACATAAGTGAACATGGTTAGTTTCCCGAGCATTGTTGTGCATACACTTCAGTAATCAATGTGCAATAAGTGCACTGATTTTAGGCCACCGCGGACCGCGGTGGAGGCCCTCTGATGAGCAAGACACACTGGAATTCACATTGCGGGCCGAGAAAAACCGACCGTGGCCGCGAAGTTATATCCAGTGTAGTATCAGTTCTGAAAGGCAGGGACCGCGGATCGTGGTCTGTGAAAAAGCAGATTGGGTTTTTGCAAATAGAAGAACCGCAGTTCGCAAAAAAGGGACTGCGGACCGCGAAATGGGATATTGACCTAGGGTTTCCAGATTTTTTTGCATTTTCTACGCTAAAGTGTTCATTTAGATGATCCCTACACAAGTAATCAGTGCAATTGCATTCCAAAGGACTATCATGAACTTATTTGGGCTAACCCTAACATTTTACAACACTAAAAAGAGAAAAAATTATGAAAGCGAAGATGAAAAATAAAGAAAATATAGAAATTAAGAAGTTAATGAAGCACAAATACACTTACTAGATGCTTACATGATAGTACGGATGTGATCAATGAATTTCAGAGAATGCAAGAGTAAGACACGGTCGAAGGGGGCTTTGAAAAGCTACAGTGCGAAAAGTGTGAAATAAAACCTTAGTGGCCTATTTATAGAGAAGACTGGGGACCACCCCTCTTACCTACTGCGGACCGCGAAAAATCGACCGTAGTCCGCGGTCAGTCAATTGTTTATGGCTTAGGAGAAAGCTCATCGGGATCCGCAAAAAATCAACCGCGGTCGCGGTGCGGTTGGCTCAGAAAGGCATCCTTCAGTTAAATGGGCTTCGCGGACAGCGAAAAATCGATCGCGGCCGCGAAGCAGATTCCAGTGAGCTATTATTACAGCCTTTTGACTTTGTGGACCGCGAAAAGGAGACTGCAGCCGCGAAGTCAATTCCAGTAGCTTCTGTTTCTATACTCAACCAAATTTCCTGTGTAAAAATCATCGTACACATCCAAAATAATATTTAGTGTAAAAGTGAAACCTAATCTACCAAGAAAAAAAAATAAACGAAAGTAAAGACACATGGGTTGCCTCCCAAGAAGCGCCTGATTTAACGTAGCGGCACAGCACATTTTACCGGGATCATTTGAGATGAAGAAATGCCACCACGTGGCTGTCATCAACTTTGCCAAGATAGTGTTTTACCCGGTAACCATTTACTCTGAAGACTTCACCACTTTTGTTTNGAAGAAGTGCCACCACGTGGCTGTCATCGACTTTGCCAAGATAGTGCTTTACCCGGTGACCATTTACTCTGAAGACTTCACCACTTTTGTTCTTAAGGTCAAGAGCCCCAAATGGAGTAACAAATACCACTTCAAAAGGCCCACTCCACTTTGACTTGAGTTTTCTGGGAAATAGCCTCAACCGAGAATTGAACAATAAGACCAAATCACCAACCAACCTTGAACTCTTTACCTCAAGCATATTTGTCATGTAGGTAATTCATTTTGTCCTTATACAAGGACAAACTGGAGTATGCATGGAATCTAAACTCATTCAACTCATTCAATTACTCCACCCGAAGATTTGCAGCCACATCCCATTCCAAGTTCAACTTTTTCAAGGCCCACATAGCCTTGTGTTCCAATTCCACCGGAAGGTGGCATGCTTTTCCAAATACCAAGCGATATGGGGACATACCAATTGGTGTCTTGTAGGCGGTCTGGTAAGCCCAAAGAGCATCATCTAATTTCTTAGCCCAGTCGGTCCTATTGACATTGAACGTTTTGGATAATATTCTCTTTATCTCTCTGTTAGACACTTCAACTTGGCCACTAGCTTGAGGGTGGTACGGGGTAGTGACTTTATGATTGACCCCATACTTGGAAAGCACGGAGTCAAAGGCTTTGTTGCAAAAATGTGACCCCCCGTCAATGATGATGGCTCGTGGAGTGCCTAACCTAGTAAAGATATTCTTCTTGAGAAAAGCTATCACACTCTGCACCTCATTGTTTGGTAAGTCTATGGCCTCCACCCATTTCGAAACATAATCAACCGCAACAAAGATGTACGTGTTCCCACATGAACTCACGAAGTCAATGCCCCAAACATCAAAGATATCTACCTCAAGAATCGAATTTAAAGGCATCTCATCCTTTTTGGAAATTCCCCCAGCTCTTTGGCATTCATCACACCTCTTCACTAGGTCACTAGAATCCTTATACAAAGTGGGCCAAAAGAACCCACAATTAAGCACTTTAGAAGCAGTTCTCACCCCTCCTTGATGACCACCATACGGTGAGAAGCGGCAAGATGAAAGGATAGCTAGTTGCTCTTCCTACGGTACACATCGCCGGATCACCCATCGGTGCAAATCTTGAATAAATAAGGCTCGTCCCAATAGAAATCCAAGCTATCCCTTCGAAACTTCTTCCTTTGGTTAGAATAGATCTTATAAGGGACAAATCCAGTGAAGAGCAAATTAGCAATATCCGTGAACCATGGCATTTCTCTCATTGACATTGAGAGGATTTGTTCATCCGGAAAACTATCATTGATCTCAAGTCCGTCACAAGGACGTCCTTGCTCCTCCAACCGGGACAAATGATCAGCTACTTGATTCTCACTTCCTTTTCGATCCATGATCTCTAAATCAAACTCTTGTAATAGCAAAACCCATCTCATAAGTCTTGCCTTGGAATCCTTCTTGGTCATGAGGTACCAGAGTGATGCATGGTCAGTGTGAACTATGGCTTTGTCACCCATCAAATAAGCGCAAAATTTTTCCATGGCAAAGACTATAGCTAAAAGCTCCTTCTCCGTGACTGTGTAGTTCAGTTTTGCAAAATTCATTGTCTTGCTGGCATAGTAGATTAGATGAAACACTTTTTTCACCCTTTGCCCAAGCATAGAACCCACAACACATCGCTTGCATCACACATAAGCTCAAATGGTGCACTCCAATCCGGCACAGTGATAACGGGAGTGGTAGTGAGCTTGTGTTTTAAGAGCTCAAAAGCTTGCATACAATGCTCATCAAAACTGAATTTAGCATCCTTCTCTAACAGCTTGCATAATGGATTCACCACCTTAGAGAAATATTTGATAAACCGCCGGTAAAAACCGGCATGGCCAAGAAAGCTACGGACTCCTCTCACTGAAATAGGCGGTGGCAATTTTGAAATAACCTTGATCTTTGCCTTATCAACCTCAATGCCATTCTTTGAAATCTTATGGCCCAAAACGATTCCTTCCTCCACCATAAAGTGGCATTTTTTCCAATTCAAGACCAAATTCGTTTCTTCACACCGAGCAAGGACTCTATCAAGATGACTCAAGCATTCATCGAAAGATCCCCGACGACACTAAAGTCGTCCATAAAATACTTCCAGAAAGTCCTCCACCATGTCGGTGAAGATTGCCATCATAAATCTTTGGAAAGTGGCTGGGGCATTACAGAGTCCGAATGGCATGCGAGCAAAGGAAAAAGTGCCATATGGGCAAGTGAAGGTAGTCTTCTCTTGATCCTCCGGGTCTATCAAAATTTGATTATATCCAGAATACCCGTCAAGGAAATAATAAAAGGACCGACTTGCGAGCATATCCAACATTTGATCCAAGAATGGCAAAGGAAAATGGTCTTTGCGGGTTACCATGTTGATCTTGCGGTAGTCCATGCACACCCGCCATCCGGTAATCGTTCTTGTAGGAATGAGCTCATTTTTATCATTTTTTATCACTGTCATTCCACCCTTTTTCGGAACACATTGGACCGGAGAAGTCCAAGCACTATCCAAAATTGGATAGACAACACCCGCATCAAGCCATTTTATCATCTCGTTTTTCACCACATCTTGCATAACTTCATTAAGTCTTCTTTGATGTTCAACGGAGGGTTTTGCTCCATACTCCAATATGATTTTATGCATGCAAAAGGAGGCGCTAATACCCTGAATATCAGCCAAGGTCCAACCGATTGCTTTCTTCCTCCTCCTTAGCACTTTTAAAGTTGAGTCAACCTACAATTGGGTTAGGCAAGAGGAAAGAATAACTGGTAAAGAACAAGAGGGACCAAGATATTCATACCTGAGGTGTGAAGGAAGTGGCTTCAACTCCAAATTCGGAGGTTCTTCAATAGATGGCTTTGTTGGTGGGGTCTTCCTGTTCTCCAAGTCCAATGACAATTTTCTGGGAGCATAAGAATAAGACCCCATGCCTTGAAGGGCATGGGTTCTCTCAAGCACACCATCCACCACTGAGTCCTCGTGATTCAACAAGGCCAACTCCACAGGATCATCAACATGGATCATAGCACTGGCATCGTCAATAATAACCTCGGACACGAGGTCCATAAAAGAGCAAACTTTAGTGATGTCGGGATGCTTCATAGATTTGCACACATAGAAGACCACTTTTTCATCACCAACTCTAAATGTAAGTTCCCCAGCTTCAACATCGACCAAGGACTTCCTGGTGGCAAGGAAAGGCCTCCCCAAGATAATAGGGACCTCAAAATCAACCTCACAGTCGAGGATAACAAAATCTGCTGGCAATATGAATTTTTCCACTCTCACTAAGACATCATCAATAATACATAGGGGCCTCTTCATTGATCTATCCACCATTTTCAAACGCATAGAGGTCGCCCTAGGTTGTCTGATCCCCAAAGTATTGAACACAGAATATGGCATCAAATTTATGCTTGCCCTAAGATCACATAGGGATTTTGCAAAGTCTGCACTCCCAATTTTGCAAGGAATAGTGAAGGCACCCGAATCTTCAAGTTTTGGTGCCATGGAGTGAAAAATAGAACTCACTTGGTGAGTCATCTTAATGGCCTCACACTCCATGGATCTCTTTTTAGTCACCAAGTCCTTCATGAACTTAGCGTAGCCTGGCATTTGCTCCAAGGCCTCAACCAAGGGAACATTTATGGTAAGACTCTTCATTATATCAAAGAACTTTTTAAACTGGGTCTCTTGCTTCTGTTTTGCCAATCTCTGAGGATAGGGAGGAGGTGTCCTAGGCAATGGTGCCTTTGGGGCCACCGGTTCCGGCATGTCAATTATGTGCTCCCTAGACAGGTTCACATTTCTACCCAAATCTTCCCCATTATCATGAATGTCAATTCTTACCCCACCTTTAAGTGGCTCATCCATTGATTTTTCCACATCAACTGGTAGCTCATCTTGGGGTACAACTTCATCATCTACAACAACCTTCTTTTGCCCCGAAGTACTTGTTTCACCACCTTTTTCACTCCGAGTAGTTACCGCCATAGCATGACCGGTGTTGTTATTGTTCCCACCCTTGAGGTTCACTACCGTATCACTCGGTAGTGTACCCTTCGGGCGTGTGTTTAAGGCATGTGAAATCTGGCCCATTTGTACTTCAAGATTTCGGATAGAAGTAGTGTGAGAGGATATCTGGGCATCGGATTCTGCATTTCTCTCCATCATATGTTTGAACATGTTTTCTATCCGACCCATTTCTGAGCTTGAAGAACTTTGCCCATGAGATTGATATGGAGGGGGGTTGCTTGGTTGTTGGTACATCGGGGGCCTTTGAAAACCCGACCCCCGACTACTTTCGCCTACCCAATTGTTGTTTTTATTTATTCCATTCCAATTCCCTTCATTGTTGTTCCCCCATTGTCGATCATTATTGTTGTTCTATTGACGATCATTGGTATTGCTCCGATTTCTAGCATTGTTATTGTTCCAGTTTCGTGGCCTTTGGTTCCCCCAGCTTTGAGTATTACCTTGCCCTTGGTAGTTGTTTGCATACATAACATCCTCATCTTGGTCATTATAACTTTCATCTTGTTCATGACCACTCGGCCCTTGATCACCATGGTTTTGCCTAACATTCCCCCGAGGTCTCCTTTGGTTTCTTTGCATATGAACTCCTTCCATAGCATTTACTTGCTTCGGCCCTTGCAATTGTTGGAGTTGAGCTTTAGAAAGTTGGTTCATGGTTGTTGTGAGCTCGTCAAATGCTTTCCCTTGTTCTTGGAGTTCCTTATGGAGACTATTCACATCCGTTTCCCCTTGAGGCACATTTCCTCTACTTTGCCAAGCCGAAGATGTGTCGTCCATTTCATCAAGAATCTCACATGCCTCCGGGTATGTGAACTTCATAAAATTACCACCGGCCAATTGGTTGACCTTACATTGATTTACCGTGTTGATTCCCCGGTAGAATGTTTGTTGTATCATAGCCTCGGTCATGTCATTGTTAGGACACTCCTTGACCATGGTTCTATAGCGTTCCCATATTCCATGTAGTGGCTCGTTTGACTCTTGTTTCAATGCCAAAATCTCATCTCGAAGGGCCGCCATGTGGCTTGGTGAAAAGAACTTTGCAATAAACTTATCCGCGAGCTCGTCCCAAGTGGATATAGAATGGTTCGGGAGATGCTCAAGCCAATCCAATGCCTTTACCCTAAGTGAGAACGGGAACAACCATAACCGTAATGCTTCCTCAGACACATTAGTTTACTTACTCCCCCAACATGTATCAACAAAGCCTTTGAGATGCTTATAGGCATTCTGGTGGGCGGCTCCGGTGAAGTATCCTCTTTGCTCTAGGAGAGTGAGCATAACATTTGTGATTTGGAAGTTACCCGCTCGAATCCTTGGCGGGACTATTGCACTAGCGTACCCCTCGTTTGGAAGGACCCAAGGAGAAGCTCTAGGAGCTGGAGGTGGGGGAGGGTCTGGGACATCATCCTGTATATTGGCATGTCGGCCTCTTCTTTGTGGAGGAATTTGATTAATTTCATCTTCTTTATTGTCATAAACCTCCTTCCCCGGAATCACATTTCCTAGTGGATCGTCCATTGTACCTAAGTAAACAGAACAAGGAAGTTAAGAATATAAGGAAAGAAAAACACACTACGCTTCTAGTCACAAATATAGTCACACCGTTGAAGCTCCCCGACAACAGCGCCAAAAAATGACCACTGCCTCACCCACACTACTATATAAGCATGAAGGCAAGGATCACGTAGCTTTTACCCGAATGGTCGAGATCGAATCCACAGGGAGCCTATGATGGGAGTGAGTGTATAAGTGATCTAGAAGGGTCGAGTGTTTCTAATTGCACTTCTAATCATTTGTTGGTGTTGAACTATGCTAAGTGTATTCTATTGTTTGTAAGCTAATTAATGACTAACTTTGTTTTTGTTGTTGTTTTCTGATATTAATAAAGGCTCTAGGGTAGTGACCGTTGCCTAGGTGGATACACAACGGGGTTCAATTCTAAGGTCGGTGAATTGGCTAGGGATACAACTATGACCAATGCACGAAGGTGCTCACTCTATACCTCTCAGTAATTTGAGTGATTTTACCCTAGTTTTCCCACTCAAGGCCAATTGGGCGCCAATTAAACAAGCAATATAGGCTTAGGTAGGGTGTTACTTTCTCGAGGTTTAAACCGTTAATTAGGGCTCAAGTAGGGTTTGACCATTTGTGGGTTCAACCCCATTGACTGGGACTACCAATCTCTTGATAATGCCCTAATTTACTATTAGGCTAATTTCTAGACTCAAGTCTTCTTTCTCAAGAAAGACCCAAGTCATGAAGAGGTCAATTAGTTTTTGCAAGCACTAATTATATCAATAAAAACCTTGAACTAGCCTAAATAGTCGACACCCATTAATTTCCCAACCTTAATTTCAGAATCCCATTACATACCCACACTAGGGTTGAGCCACAACCCTAGATAATGGATCTAGCTACTCATAATCAAAGATGAAAACAATGATAGAGAAGAAGAATAACCCATTTAATTAATTCCTAAAAATGAAATTGAAGTTTTCAATGTTAAAAAAAATGCAAGAACAAAGATAAAGAGATAAAAACCCTAAAATATTCACGTGCTCTCTACTTCAGAAATTACTAGATATATAAAGAAATTACAAAATAGTCTACTTATAGTCTGCCAAATTTTCAGAAGAAAATACCCCTGCAGGACCACCGCGGACCGTGAAAACACGACCACGGTCCGCGATGACGATGATGCTGTTGAGCTGCTGATCTTCTGGTAAGGGTCGACCGTGGACCGCGAAAAGAGGACCGCGGCCGCGGTGGATACTTGTATCATTTCTTGAGCTCACTGGAATGCCACCGTGGACCGCTAAATGAGGACCGCGGCCGCGGTGGAAACCTTCCTTGTGCTCAACCTTACTTGAATGCCACTGCGGTTCGTGAAACGAGGATCGCGTCCGCGGTAGATGATTGCCTTACTATCGACCACACTAGAATGCCACCGCGGTCCGCGAAATAACGACCGCGGCCGCGGTGGATGCTTGCCTTACTGTCGAACTCACTGGAATTCCACCACGGACCGCAAAATGAGGACCGCGGCTGTGGTGGCCTTTTTGGCTTGATCATCTTTGTTGTGTTTGATCCTTGTGCCGGATTCACTCCTGTTTTGAGCATATTTTAGACTGAGTGCCTTCATTTCTGGTTAAATTCTGCAACAAGCACAACGTATAAGCTTTCGGGGACATTTTGTGTACCATTAGATCCAAAATTCATGTATAAGGGAATGGAAAACGAGGCAAAAATACAAGTTATCAATGACCGGTGCACTAATACCACGTGCATCCCTTCTTCGAGGAGTGTCATACCGGGTATTGCATTGATGTGATCCATATTGTAAAACCTAGGACGTCCTTTACTCATGCTTTGATTATAATTCTTTTCAAAAATCAAACCTTTGTCCATTAATTGTTTTCAAGCATCTGTGTGCTTAGACTTAAATCCCCTCTTATTTGAGCCCTTACTTGTTTGTTTTCCAAAATTGTATAAATTCACAAAAGTTGTTTGGCCGGGAACCACACTTGTGGATCCTGAGGGGTGCCTAACACCTTCCCCTTAGGATAATTTCAAGCCCTTAATCTGTCTCTGGTTAACAACCTAGTTATAGATGAACCCCTTAGGTGCCCTAATGCACCTCAAAATCGTTAGGTGGCGACTCTTCAAAAATGCAAACCCATTTCCCAAAAGGAATGAGTTGTCTCAACCGAATTTCATGAACCCGATCCCTGCGAGGGGAAAAGGGGGGGGGGGGCACGACAGCATGGCGACTCTGCTGGAGATTATAGGCTTTTACCATTACAATCCGCTTTGTGAATTTGCCCGAGTATGCTTTGTTTGATATTTGTACCGTTTCCTTTTCCCCCCTCTATGTGCAATTTATTGTTTATCTCTTTCAAATATTTATTCCTTCTAAAAAGCAAAACTGACATGTCTCTCTGTTTTCCTTTGTAACCTCTTTAAATCATAACTATTGTATTTACCGCTTTCCTAACGTGCAAATACATGACAACGTGTTTTTAATGCTTATTTATTATTGCATAATCATGCTCAACATCATATTCCACTCGTGCCAAACAAATTCTATAGCAACACTTGATGAGTGGTTGCGCCCTTTCTGTATTATTACCTCCTAAATTCGGAAAGGCTTATTTACGGTAAAACTAGTCGATCAGTGGTGCAGTCTACGGTTCTGTGCCTTTCCCCCTTGAGTTGTCCGCTCAGAGGTACCAGTCTAAAACCACATAGAAACCTTACTCCATTATGTTGTGCATGCATCATGGTCAAACCTAGCCAGGCTAAAGTGTTGTCCGCACGATAGCTTTTAAGATTGCCTTATCCAAAAAGTCCACTGAGTTTCCCTAAATCCAAACGGACATCATCACGTTTTGTGCATTTATTTGGAGAAGTAAATGCTTTATGCTAATTGTTGATGTTAAATAGTCGAGTCTGGTGGGGGTAAGGGCCTAACTTTGTTTGCCTTGCAGAAAAATGAGGCACGAAGTCCCCAAATTCGGCATGGTCTCCAATATCCATCCAAGATTATTAAGTTAGAGGGAAGATTTACATTCTAGTGACAAAACTCTCGTCAGAAATACTTGGGCAATCTACCATCTCTCCTAGAAATCCAGCCTAACAACATGATAATAGAGGCTGCTACCATGTTCTGGGATTGTGAAAGGTCTGTGTTCCGCTTTGGGGACATTGAAATGACACCTTTGTTGGAGGAAATAGGAGGACTGGCTGGCCTAGTGTGGGAAACCCCGGGGTTGCTAATGCCTGAGAACCACACAGGCAAAGGTTTCCTTAAAATTATGGGTCTGAAGAAGAATGAAGAACTGGTATGCTTAAAGGAGTCATACATCCCTTTTGACTACTTGTACGAAAGGTACGGTCACAACAAATCATCGTACCTACCATGACGAGTTTGCCATCACATCCTTGGGACGCATCCATCGTAGAGTATTCGTCTTCATGTTTTGCTTCTTGGGTCAGATCGTGTTTCCAATGAAGAAGGAGAGAATCCATACTAGACTGGCCATGGTAACCAAGACACTAATGGGAGGAATTGGTGGGAAAAACTTCAGCATTGTGCCCATGATCATTGCAGACATATATCGAGCCTTGGAAAAATGTCAACGAGGAGCAAGACACTTCGAAGGCTGCAAGCTACTACTTCAGCTTTGGCTCATGGAACATCTCCAAAAGGATGAGTACCGACAAGAAATTCATCGAAGGGTCTGGGATGACCACATCGCTTTCCACCATCCAAAGCGAATGAATTACATCCCCGACATGTTTGCTCAGCCTGAGAATACCAAAGTATGGGTTGAGCTCTTTGATAATCTGACTGAAGAACAGGTCTAATGGATGTTCGAGTGGTTTCTGGTAGAGGAGTTCGTCGCCCGTTCCAGAGATGCACCGTTCGTGATACTAATTGGCCTAAGAGGAACATACCCTTACGTCCTCTTCGAGTTATGAGGCAAGCGGGTAGAAAACAAGTCATAGCCAGGGTCAACAAGATGAGACATCTTTGAGATGACTTCCAAAATGATAATATTCCTCACAAGTGCCAAGCCCAGCACATGTGGCACTACAAGATTGTACTAGAGAAGGACACCATCGAGCCAGGCATATATCATGCTGGTTGTACCCCTTTCTATTCTAGTTGGTTGGCAGAAAATTGGGGTGGTCTGAGCAAGCCAGGGTTCGTTCAGGGCCATAGGGTTATAGATGAAAAGGCCGAGGCAAAAGTCAAATACAAACAGCTACGCAAAAGGATCCATGAATATGAGGATGAGCACCGCGAAATACATGAGTTTAGCAAGAAACTGATCGAGGAGTGGAAAGATATGGCTATCAGCACCAACAAGTGGTTAGGATATTTGGAACGAGGCATAGTCGAGTTGGAGGAGAAATTCCTCAAAAGTGTTGAAGATNCTGTTGCTGGGACTTCGCGAGTTGGGGAAACTGTACGAGGGAAGCAAGAATGCCGAGTCTGGGGAAGGTCCTTCTGGGACCAAGTAGATAGGAATGTCTTTCTTTTACTTTATCAATGTAATAAGGCCAATGGCCATTAGTGACCTTTACTTCTTGTTTATTTAGTGTCGTTTTAGGATTCGTCTATTTTCTTATCAATAAAATGAGGCATTTAGTATTTTAATTTCTCCAAATCAATTTGTCGCTAGGCCTACCTCGGGCACAAAAGAGGTTCCCAAAATAGGACATGTTTTACATTCCGCACTACGTGTTTAAATATTGCAATACTTTTCATAATCCTCACTGACTCGGATACCTTTTGTTTTTGTTTTTCTCTTTATTTACTTATTCCCCTCCCCAAAGGTTAGTTCGTGCACTCTAGCATCATCATCCTATCTTACAAGATCCAAGGGCCCTCCACCCTCTCCTCCTCTTAGTCCTTCCAAAGGCAAGAACAAAGGCAAAAAGAAAATGGAAGATTCAGGCAACATCAGAAATGAGAACGTGGTTGAACGGGTAGAGGCTGATGATTGCCAGGGTATTCGTATTCATAATGAAACAGTGTCGCAACTGGAATGGAAGTTTTCAAAGTTTCAAGAAGAGCTTGATCAAGTTCGGAATATGGAAAACCTTTCATTCTCCCTCAACGTCTCAGACGTCAACATCTCGAATCTTACACCTCCTCAAAACATCCCAAAACAGCAAAATCATCCCGCAGCTCATCATCACAACACCCCACCAAAGAACCAAACTCTTCCAGCGCAATGCAACGCCTGCCACACTCCAAATAACACTCCGCTACTTATCCCAGAACCTCAGAACTCCACAAATGACCATTTCCACTCCCATGCACCAGGCCACCATAACAATCCCATCTACGTGGAGACCATGCCACACTCCACTCCACCTATCTCATACACACCTGATTCTGGTGAAAAGGATCTGCTTATCAGAAACTTGGCCGAGGAACTTAAGAAGCTGACCAGCCGGGTTCAAGGCATTGAGGGAAACAAAGGAATCGAAGGGCTGAACTATGAAGACCTCTGCATGCAGCCCGACGTCGAACTGCCTGAGGGGTACAAACCTCCTAAGTTCGAAATGTTTGATGGAACAGGTGATCCAGGGGTCCATCTGAGGACTTATTGTGACAAGCTGGTTGGAGTAGGGAAGGATGAAAAGATCCGCATGAAGTTGTTCATGAGTAATTTGAAAGGAGATGCATTGTCTTGGTACGTCAGCCAAGATCCCAAGAAGTGGTCAAATTGGGTGAGCATGGAATCTGATTTTATGGACAGATTCAGATTCAATACAGAGAACGCACCTGACGTGTTCTATATTTGAAGAAAAATCCCACGGAGACATTTCACGAGTATGCTACTCGCTGGAGGTCCGAAGCTGCCAAGGTCGGGCTCGCCTTAGAAAAGGAACAAATGAACAAGTTCTTTGTTCGGGCTCAGGACCCGACTATGAACGATTGATGATGATCGAGAACCACAAATTCTCTGCTATTATCAAGCTGGGGGAGAGGATCGAAGAAGGTATTAAAAGTGGCATGGTCACGAATTTTGAAGCCTTGAAAGCTAAAAGGCTTTGCAGTCCGGTGATGTGTCTAAGAAAAGAGACGCGGGAGCCGTGATGGTTGCACAAAGAACCAAATCCCCACACAAATACCAAACTTACCCAACACCTCCACTCACATATCAACCAAATCCAAATTACCAAGCACCCTCACCATCATACCAAGCTCCACCACCCACTTGTCAATCACCTCCACCACTAACTTATCAATCAAATCCACCACCAACATATAAACCTACTTCGCCAGATAATCTCAACCCATTCCTGTCTACCACACTTATAATTCCCAGCCATCCCATTACCAATCACCTCCTGCACGCCAAAACTTCTCTAGACCTTGTCCTAATTTTGATCGCAGACCTCCAAAACAGTATACCGCCATCACTAAACCCATCGACCAGTTGTATGAGAAGCTCAAAGCTGCTGGTTATGTCACCCACATCCCTGCTGCAACCCCTGATAATCCTTCTCAATGGGTCAACCCAAACAAGTCCTGTGCATACCACTCCGGCATGAAGGGACACACCATCGACGAATGTCGCTCTTTGAAGGATAAGATATAGTCCTTGATTGACAACAAGGTCATCGTGGCAAAGGAATCCGCTCCAAACATCCATAACAATCCCTTTCCAGACCATAAGGGTGGAGGCATCCACTTTATTGAAATAGAAGACGACTGGGACCCCGAGGGGTCAATCGGGTTGATCGTGGAGGGCGATGACCCAAAGAAACCGACAGTCACTCTCGACCCAATCATAGTCTAGATTCAGCCGTCTACGGATGCTGAGATAGATATGTCTGTACCTATTGAGTTTGAAGTAGCACCACCTGTAAAGGCACCGACACCAATTGAGGTGGAAGTCATGCCTTTGAGAAATGCACCCACACCATTTGAGGTCGCAGTCCTGCCACCCGCTAAGGCACATGGTCCATTCGAAGTGAGGGTAGCTGCGCCAATCACGGTGGCGATATCAATCACGCCACCTTTCTATAAAAATGTTGTACCATGGGACTATACAGCCGAGGCGAGAAGGAAAGGCAAAGTCAAGATTGAAGAAGTTGTTGCAACATAGGTATGACAAGAACTGGTAGAGTTTATACCCCTGAACATCTAGCCGAATCTAGCAAGCAGGCTTCCAATCGGCCTCCCCTTATTGAAACAGGACTAGACGGCCTTTGGAGGAAGGTACAGGCCAAGGAGTATTCGTTCATCGACCAGCTGAACAAGACGCTAGCGCAAATATCCATCCTCTCTTTGCTGCAGAATTTCGAGACGCACATGAATGCTTTGTTGAAGGTGTTGAACGAAACGTATGTACCGAACAACATCACTAGTGGAGAAATGGCCAATATGGTGGGCTAAGTGTTGGAAAGCCACAAGATCACTTTCCATGAGGACGAGCTACCACGTGAAGGGATGGGTCACAACAAAGCACTGCACATCACAGTGAAATGTGAAGATTATTTCATCACCAAAATTTTGATCGACGGAGGGTCCAGTCTCAACATCTGTCCGTTGATAACACTCAAGAAATTGGGCAAAGGTTTGCATGAGATAAAAGATGGAGCAATCAATGTAAAAGCTTTCGATGGTTCTCAGACGTCCACCATTGGTGAGATTAGTCTCCTACAAATGGGACCAACTTGGTTCGAGGTTGACTTCCAAGTGATAGATGTGCCAGCATCCTACAACCTGTTATTAGGACAACCCTGGATCCATGATGTTGGGGCCGTAGCATTGACACTACATCAGGCACTGAAGTGCGAATGGAACCATCAAGAGATGATTATTCATGGCGGTGGTATCAACCCTATTTACAGTCGCCAGACTATTCCGGTAATTGAAGGAAGAAGGAAGCTGGGTGGAGAAACTTACCACCACATTGAACGGTTCAACCCTATCAACAAAGACAAATGGTGGGATAGAAATATCGCAAGTACGATGAATTGGCGAGGGTACGAGCCAGGTAAAGGGCTCGGCAAGAACCTTCAGGGGATCTCCAAACCTATCAAAGTCAAGAAGAACGACACCACTTTCGGTTATAGATACGAATACACTTGGGAAAAATTTAAAAACTGGTCGCCACCATGGCGCGGTCCCTACTACCCTTTGGAGAAGCCAATACCGCATTTGGAGCAAACCTTCCAATATGCCGACATTATCTACGGATCAGACGAAGAAGAAGCATTTGCAGCAATGAAGAACTCGTTTCTAGAGGACAGTATATGGACTGCTGTGTTATTCTCGAGGAGGAGGGGAAGAAGGCCCTTCCATACAGGCTGTGAGTAGAGGAACGCATCTCAAGAATTGGACTGTCAGGACAACCAAAGCCCAACGAGCCTCAGAGTAGAAAGTCTAAAACAAGCGCTATTCATTGTTTTTCTTTACAAAATGACTTCCTTTTTCGCACTTTAATTCCTGCAATAAGATCTTCAATGTTCAAAACAATCATTCAATCTATCAAAAGCATTTTCAAATTTTATTATGAATCAATATTTATTGCTATAATTATTCTCTCATTACTTTACCTATACAGCATTACTATTACATGTCTTGATGAACCGATGACTGTGACATGTAACGAGACAACGCAACAAACGGACATTGATTCAGAAGAAAATGACATATCTGACGAGATTGTCAAAGAAGTTGAGAATTTTGAGAACATACCTAAGTCCAACCTGGACGAGACTAAAACTATCAACCCGTGAGATCCAGAAAACATCAAGGAAACACGAATCAACATTCATTTGTCGCCGTCAGAAAATTAAAGTATACACAGAGTTTCTAAAAGAGTATGAGGACATATTCGCCTGGTCGTATGATGACATGAATGGTCTAAGTATGTCTATTGTGGCTCACGAATTGCCAACCAATCCAATGTGTCCACCGGTAAAGCAAAAGCTCAGAAAGTTCAAACCTGACATGAGTTTGAAAATCAAGGAAGAAGTTACCAAGCAGATCAATGCCAAGGTTCTCAGGGTAGTTGAGTACCCGACATGGTTAGCCAACATTGTGCCAGTACCAAAGAAGGATGGAAAGGTCATAGTTTGTGTAGACTACCGGGATCTCAACCGGGCCAGTCCGAAAGATGACTTCCCTTTGCCAAATATACATATCCTGATCGACAATTGCGCCAAGCATGAACTACAATCATTCGTGGATTACTTCGCTGGTTATCATCAGATCTGGATGGATGAGGAAGATGCTGAGAAAATGGCTTTCATTACGCCGTGGGGAGTGTACTGTTACAAGATGATGTCATTCGGCCTGAAGAATGCGGGGGCCACCTACATGAGGGCCATGACCACCATCTTCCATGACATGATTCACAAGGAGATCGAGGTATATGTGGATGATGTTATTATCAAGTCCAAGAAAGCCACTAACCACATAGAAGTTTTGAGGAAGTTCTTCAATAGATTGCGGAAATACAATCTGAAGTTGAACCCCGCAAAGTGTGCTTTTGGGGTTCCTGTTGGGAAACTGCTTGGGTTCATTGTCAGCCGCCGAGGGATAGAATTGGATCCGTCAAAGGTCAAAGCCATCCAAGAGTTACCACCGCCAAGGAATAAGAAAGATGTGATGAGTTTCTTGGGGAGGCTTAATTACATCAGCCGATTCATAGCACAGTCTACAGTTATCTGTGAGCCGATCTTCAAGATGATGAAGAAGGATGCCGCGACCAAATGGACCGATGATTTCCAAAAGGACTTTGACAGAATTAAGGAGTACCTATCAACACCACCAGTCCTAGTACCACCTGAGCCGTGTAGACATTTGTTAGTCTACCTTGCGGTATTAGATGGAGACTTCGGCTGCGTTTTGGGGCAGCATGATGAAACAGGAAGAAAGGAGCAAGCTATTTTATCTCAGCAAGAAGTTCACCCTGTATGAGACCCGGTATTCTTTATTTGAGTGCACCTGCTGCACTTTGACTTGGATAGCTCAGAAGCTGAGGCACTATTTCTGTGCCTATACTACATATCTCATATCGAGAATGGCCTCCATTGAAGTACATCTTTCAGAATCCCATGCCCACTGGCAAGCTAGCCAAGTGGCAAATCCTGCTGAGTGAGTTCGACATTATCTATGTGACTCAGAAAGCAGTCAAGGGACAAGCACTAGCAGACCACCTTTCTGAGAACCCCGTAGACGGAGAATACGAACCTCTAAAAATGTATTTTCCTGATGAAGAGGTATAATTTATAGGAGAAGACATTGCAGAGTCTTATGATGGTTGGAGGATGTTCTTCGATGGAGCAGCAAACTTCAAAGGGATTGGCATTGGAGCAGTCCTAATATCAGAAATCGGTCAGCATTATCCGGTGTCTACCAAACTCAGATTCCCCTATACCAACAATATGGCAGAGTATGAAGCTTGTATCTTAGGGCTCAACATGTCCATTGATATTAACGTTCAAGATTTTTTAGTGATTGGTGATTCAGATCTACTGGTACATCATGTACAAGGAGAATGCGCAACCAAGAATTCCAAGATACTGTCGTATCTGCACCACGTACAAGAATTGAGAAAGAGGTTCACAAAGATAGAATTTCGGCATGTCCCCAGAATCCAGAATGAGTCGCTGATGCATTGGCTACTTTATCCTCAATGATCCAGCATCCGAAAAATAATTTCAATGATCCTATTCCCGTAAAGATCCATAATCAGCCAGCTTATTGTGCCCATGTCGAAGTAGAGGCAGACAAAAATCCTTGGTTTCATGACATCGAGGAGTATTTGGAAAAAATAGATTACCCAGAGCTTGCGAATCCCACACAGAAATGCACACTTCGAAAACTATCCAACAACTTCTTTCACAGCGGAGGAATCCTGTATAGGAGGACTCCCGATTTGGGATTATTAAGTTGTGTCGACGCAAAGGACGCATCCAATCTACTAGAGGAGATTCATGCTGGGACCTGCGACCCGCATATGAATGGTTTTGATTTGGCCAAGAAGATACTCTAAGCTGGTTACTTTTGGATGACTATGGAAACGGACTGCATCCAGTATGTCCGGAAAAGCCACTGCTATCAGATACACGCAGATATGATAAAGGTACCTCCAAACAAGCTCAACGCAACAAGCTCACCATGGTCGTTTGCCGCCTGGGGCATAGACGTTATTGGACCAATCGAGTCGCCGCCTCCAACGGACACAGGTTCATTCTGGTAGCCATCAACTATTTCACCAAATAGGTCGAAGCAGCATCCTACACAGTAGCGACTAAGAAAGTCGTGGTAGACTTTGTCCGCGACCGTATTGTTTGTCAATTCAGGATTCCTGAGTCAATCATCACCGACAATGGTTCCAATATCAACAGTGACTTGATGAAATCCATGTGCAAAACTTTCAAGATCAAACACAAGAATTCCACAGCTTACAGACCTCAGATGAATGGAGCTGTAGAGGCTTCCAACAAAAACATCAAGAAGAAACTAAGAAAGATGATAGAAAGGCACAAATAGTGGCATGAGAAGTTATCCTTCTCCTTATTGGGATATTGCACAACAATCCACACGTCAACCGGGGCAACTCCCTATATGCTAGTTTATGGTACAGAGGTTGTTATTCCTACCGAAGTTGAGATTCCATCTCTAAGAATTATACAAGAAGCTGAGCACAGCGACGCAGAATGGGTAAAGAACCGTTTTGAGCAACTAGCCCTCATAGACAGAAAGAGAATGAATGTAGTCTGTCATGGTCAACTCTATCAGAACAGAATGACCAGAGCCTTCAACAAGAAAGTCAAGTTGAGACAGTTCACACTGGGACAACTGGTTCCGACAGGAGGATCACTCATACTTGCAGAAATGGACGGAGAAGTCTGGCCAAAGACGATCAATTCAGATGCAGTCAAACATTACTATGTGTAATCCTTTGTTCTTTTAATCAATGATGTAAATTGAACTACGCCTGAGATGATTCCCATTTAAGAGGGGATACGTAGGCAGCCTTATGGGTTCGGTCACAATTCAATAAAAATTTCATTTTCCCCGTAATTGGAAATTGGGGAAGAATTTTGAGGAGGACCCTCAAAATTCTGAAGCAAGTTCAAGCAATCGCCGCACGAGCAACAACCAGAAGCATTCATCCATCCAACTGGGGCATAATTTTGAGGAGGACCCTCAAAATTGTGAACCAAGTTCAGCAAATCGTCGCACGAGCGACAGTCAGAGGCATTCACCCATCAAACTGGGGCAGAATTTTGAGGACCCTCAAAATTGTGTAGCAGGAGAGGTTGCAATGTCCCGAGCCGTGTCACGGTCGNCCCCCCCCCCCCATTTATAAAACTCACGATCTTTCTTTGGGTGTAGGCACCAAGGTTTCAAAATCCCTAAACAAATTGTCCGCCCAGGGGACAAACGTTGTTCAAAATATGACTCTCAAAACTCTTACATTTGCCGACGTTCACACATGCCTTAATGGTCCACAGTTACAATACTCTCAATAATCACGATGCCGCAATTCATCACCAGGTAAGAATTCCTACTGTCATTTTATTTCTGCATAGGGCTACATTACTACCTTTCCAGACTAAACGTTGTCTCCCTCTGCATTGCATAAGGTACCATTCTGCCTTCCGTTTGCATAAGGCTACCTTTTTGCCTTCCGAGACTAAGCATTGTCTCCATCTGCATCTCCATTTTGCATAAGGCTACCTTTCTGCCTTCCGAGACTAAGCATTGTCTTCATCTGCATCGTTGCATAAGGCTACCATTCTGCCTTCCAAGACTAAGCAATGTCTCCATCTGCATCTACATTTTCATAAGGCTACCTTTCTGCCTTCCAAGACTAAATGTTGTTTCCATCTGCATCGTTGCATAAGGCTACCATTCTGCCTTCCTAGACTAGGCACTATCTCCATCTGCATCTATATTTTGCATAAGGATACCATTCTGACTTCCGAGAATAAATGTTGTCTCCATCTACATCTCTTTATAAGGCTACCATTCTTCTTCTGAGGGTAAGCTCTACCTCCATCTACATCATTGCATAAGGCTACCATTCTGCCTTCCGAGACTAAGCACTATCTCCATCTGCATTACATAAGGCTACCATTCTGCCTTCCGAGGCTAAGCTCTGCCTCCAATTTACTTTTTGAGACTAACCGCAGTCTCAAACACTATTTACTTCGCTTTCCTTTTGGGCTAAGCTCTGCCCTTTTATTCGCAAGACTAAGCTCTGTCTTGTCAGCATCATACTATTGCATCTGCATGGGCTGAAATATTGCCAACTCATCCAAAGGCGTCATCATTCGGATGCACCATTTTCATGGCCCGAGAACACCATGCCATGGCCTGAGGATCTCTTTCAACCTCTGCATATCATTATTCAAAGGCGTCATAGTTCGGAGGCGCCATCCTCATAGCCCGAGAACATCATTTCATATCCTGTGAATCCTGCATCAAGCAATCCATATCCCAAGATGTAATTAGACCTAATGACTAACCCCCTCATATCTCATTCACTCCTCCCACACTCTCTCTCTCTATCTCTCTGGGTATCTCTAGATACTTCTCGTCTCTTCATCTCCGATGAGGTCTGTTCATCTCCTCCGGCCACCTCCTAGCTGGAACCATGAAGGTCTCACCTCCTACCGTCCTTATGTCTCCATCCTTTACACTTGTGTCACCGTTCAAGGCTCTCAAGTGAACCATGGGCGGTTCAACTTATCTCTCCGGTCTCATGCCATTTTCTTCGACCATCTATGGTTGGTCGAGTCAGATTTACCCCCTTTTCGGCCAAAGACCGATAATATCTCTGAGTTTTCTTCTTCTTTTTTGGGTTCTCCTAGAAACCCTAACTTTGAACCTTCTAATCTTTCTAGATCTATAATGGATCTATGTGTATTTCTAGGTTCTTACATGTTTTCTTCGAGAAATCTCCTTGTTTTCAAACGATTTCTTCACTGTCTAAAAACTAGGGTTTTCTTAAAAATGATTCTTCTTCTGATTTTAAGAGTTTTCTACTATGTTTGAACGATTCTCTTATGCTTTCTTGATACTTGACTTGTTATGCTAGAAGTCCTAATTCTTAGGTTGTCTCTGACAACATGTTCGATTAATCCATATTTGTATATGTTCCTCATGAATATCTGGTGCTTTCATGCATGTTCTATGCATTCTTGTGCTCCTTGATATAATTGTTGCTTAGGGTTATGATTCTTTACTGCTCCTCTAACTATTTGCTTAGGGTTTCCTTGATTTTGTTCAATATTTGCTATTTATCATCTAATAAGTCTAATTAGTTGTTTTTGATTGTTCACATGAGATTCTTTACTGATTTTATATATCTCCCTCCGAACTGAGATATTTTCCGTGGACTATCTGACTTTGTGAATTTTCCCTGTAATTCAGTACTAATTCTCGAATTGTTTCCTCATTTGTGAGATGCTTTCCTTAATTAGGACTAATTCCTTGTGATTTTAGTCCCATCCGCGATTCTTGTGATTGATTTGTTACAAATTAAATTGTATTCTACCTTATTTATATGCTTCAACATGCCGTCAAATAATCAGTATATACTTTCCTTATATGAAAATTATGTATTTAGCCTTTATCACATGCTACATGCCTTACTACTCTTAATATAGTAACAATTAGCTCATGACTGATTCTTTCCTTATATGACACCAAGTATGACCGTTTGAACTAGGACTCCCTAACTAAAGGGAGTCCAGGTCTGTGATTGATTTTAATTGAATATTATTGATGTGTGGCTAGAATTCATGGTTTAACGCATTATGTGTTTTACATTTTATGTGCGTTACTGATAAAATTACACTTCGTGTGAGCATAATGGAGTCTATTTCATGTGTAGGTGAATTGGATATGGAAGCCGAGCTAAATGGATGCATAAACGTAAAAAATACGCTCAAGAGTCAAAAAGGAGTGAACCTGGCTATAGCCAGGCGTTTGGACTGTAACGCCTGGTCCTCAATCCAGCCCAGTCCGAGTTTTAAAGGCTTTTGTTTCCCAGTTTGACTAGAAGTATCCTACACATTTAGGGTTTGTCCCAAAACATATAAATAGACCCGAAAACACAACTTTGAGAGGATTATGCCATTAGAGACAAGAGAAGTGTGTGGAATACTACTCAACAAAGAAAAACATTGATTTTTACATCCTTTATTCATTACTCTGTAATTTAATTATGCAAGTTATTTTGGATTTGATTATTATGAGCATGAGTAGCTAATTTCTTTAACCTAGGGTTGTGGTGGAACCCGTTGGGGGATGAACTTATCGTGATATTAATATAGTTTGGTTGGTTGTTAATCTCTATTTGTTCAACTACGTTCTTGTTGTAGTTAATTGAAAGGATCCTCAATTAGCTGTGCCTATTTATTATGTATCTACTTGAGAGAGAGTGCATATTTAGGTAGTTGTTTGAACAACATCACTCCCGGAGTATAGAAGAAATCATAACCGAGGGTTTAGAGGTTGTATTAGAAATAATGATACCTCGGGTGCAATCTCAAGTGAACTGTAATGCAATCTAGCTAGCGTAATTTGAGAGAGTGTGTCTAGTAAATTATCATAATTACTTGAGAGAGATTTATGATAACTAGAGTGTTCATGATTGATATAGACAACTAATCAAACTATAGGAAGTATCCAAGAAATAAGTTCACTGAAGGGGGAAACCATAACCTTAGACCTTTATTCTAATTGTTTACACCGCATTGTTAGTTAATCTTTAGTTTATTAATTTTGTTCAGTAGAAGTAGTAAAACATTACCAATTGGTATTCAAAATTCTTGAGAAAGTTGATTAAGTAAAAGTTCGTATTCTGACGGCTTGCTTGATACGTTAATTCCCTGTGGGATCGACTCTAGGCTTAATACCCTGGATTATATTTGCAACGCCCGCTTAGTCTTTTATTAGACATAGTTGAGCGTGATCAATTATTCCCATTGATTGATTAATCAGTACTTCTTACCTTATTTTCTACTCGTTTTGAAAAGCTATAAATACTTTACTCTTTCTTTAAATGAAAAAGACACAGTTCAAGCTCTCCCTTTCACACACAAACATACTCTGTTTTGAAAATTTTTCTTTCTCTCTTGCTTCTCCTATTGTTTATTTGCTACACAATCGGCTAAAATCCAAGACTGAGTAACTCTACTACTCTACTTGCTCTGTTGTACCACTGTTCTATTTGCACTACTACTCTATTGGTCTACATTGTTCTATACATTGTTGCTCTCCTTCTCTGCACACTACTTCTCCCTTACTCTGCACTTACTTCATCATCTAACTGGTATGTTCTCAGTTTAATTTTAAGGTTTCCAAAACAACATGCTTCAGTCTGTGTTACAGTTCCTTTTGTTCCTATTATGTGTCTACTTATGGTTTTATTGCTTACCCTGCAATTAGCATGCCTATGACAAGCATGTAGTTCTAAACATAGTATGTACTCTAACACCCCTCAACCTGATGTTATTTGGATCCTGACATGAATCCTTGTGAAGGACTATGCTATGACAGTTGAAGTCTTGTAATACTTTTTTGAGGTCTACTTGTGTGCAAGCCTTTTCCTATGTGCTTCATACTTGTCCCTAATCCCTCATCTCCCTGCTTGTGGTTGCTGAACTTGTCTTAGTTCCTATCTATTTTTCTGTGTCTGCTGTTTGAGTATGTTGGTTGTGCTATTGCCTTACCCTTTTCAAGCTATTTTTACTAAACCTCTCTCTTTCTCAAAATTGTTTTAAAATAGTTCTTACTCAAACTCCCCAATACTATGAGCACTTTCACTATACTCTTAGACATTAGGTTCTGCCCCTCTTGTGTGAGCATTCCTTTGGGACCCTTGAGCTCCCTCTGAACTTTGACACACAAGAGTTGGCCTTTCCACACTGCACTTACTCCATCTTGGCTATGAAATCTGGGTGTGAGCACTGATCGGGATCCCTTGACATCCTTAGGGAACTTTGACACACCTGGATCATGTGAAAGGTTGTGAACCAATGGCATTGAGGATCTGGAAACTTCGGCCTACTATGGAAGGCTCCCTATAGTTAAATTTTTCTTTTCCTATTTTAATTATGTAATTCATATTCAGAGGCTTGTAATAATTTGTAAAAACGAGTCTGGGGTTGGATAGTGAAAATGTGTGGGGATATGCATGTTATAGTATAAGTATGGTTAGATATCATGTTTCCTAGGTTTATTTTTCTATGTGCGCACTAGTAACCATGTCTAGGAATCAAGTATGCCAGCATTTAAATATCATGTCACTTAGGTTCATACATCTGCTTTTCTTTCAGCATATCATCACTAATTACCTTCACTTAGAAATCTTGTTCATAGGATCAGTAATAAGAACAAAAACTGTTACCATGTGATTCTGTCCTTGCATTCTGAAAATGTAACCTAAATCATGCCTTAGGATAATTATGTTAACAAATCTGCAATCATGATTTACCACGCTATAGATCATGTTCTAGGTAAATAACGATTAGAATCTGTCACCTCTGCTATTCCTGAAGTTGTTGATAATGTTTTGATCTTGTATTCATTTATAAAATCATGTTTAAGTTATCATGCTGCATTAAACATCATGCAAGAGGATCATACTCGCACACTTAGAATCACATGCTGATAGGATTGACAATCTGGAACCCTTAACAAACATGTACAACCGCTGCATGTTATTTTACACCTAGGCAAGCCTTAAGAAATTAGATACAAGAAATAAAACCAGATATGTTTTTGTGATCATGTTTAACTACCAGCATGTTAAAATCAGTAGGCAAGCCTGGCTAGGAATTCCTCTCCGAGTTATGTGACAAATCTGATCCTGTTATTATCATTTAGATATCATGTTTAGAAACTGAACCTTGACCCAAATTTGTGTATGAGGCATGTTGTGTATGTGCACTATATGTGGAGGTATACTTGAGCCCCCCCTTAGTTGCTTTCCATGCTCTTCATTTATATGCAGTCCTATCTGTTTTGTTTGTTGCCTTAGCATTTTTACCCTTGAAACCTGAGGGTGTACCTAACCTCCCTTTTAGGATAGCAGTCCTAACTTCCTCCAGGACTGATAGGAAAGGGGCCGGGTAACAGCATGAAATACAGTTCGTGACCAATACGCACTTTAATTACCTCCACGGGGTGGGAAAGGGTAAAATATGGATATGATGACCAGTGCGCTAATACCACGTGTAGCCCCTCTTCGAGGAGTGTCATACCGGGTATTGCATTGATGTGATCCATATTGTAAGACCTAGGACATCCTTTACTTTCTCATGCTTAGATTATAATTCTTTTCAAAAATCAAACTTTTGTCCATTAATTGTTTTCAAACATATGTGTTCTTACACTTAAATCCCCTCTTGTTTGATCCCTTACTTGTTTGTTTGCCAAAATGGTATAAATTCACAAAAATTGTTTGGCCGGGAACCACACTTGTGGATCCTGAGGGATGCCTAACACCTTCCCCTTAGGATAATTTCAAGCCCTTACTCTGTCTCTGGTTAACAACCTAGTTATAGATGAACCCCTTAGGTGCCCTAACGTACCTCAAAATCGTTAGGTGGCGACTCTTCAAAAATGCAAACCCCTTTTCCAAAAGGGGTGAGTTGTCTCAACTGGATTTCATGAACCCGATACCCGCGAGGGGAAAAAAGGGAGGGGCGACACCTTGTTAGCCTAATTACCTAGACTTGGGTCATCTCTCTCAAGAATAAACCTAGTCATGAAGGCATGAAATAGTGTTTGCAACCACTAAATCTGAGAATTAAGCATAAATCAGACTAAAAATTAAACACCTAATCACAAATTTATCCTAAAATGAAAGACCCATTAGTTACCCACACTAGGGTTGGGTCACAACCCTAGATTTAGGGTCTAGCTACTCATAATTGAAGAAGAAACTAAGACAGATGATGAAATTAAACTCATAAATGTAAATTACAAGAGATAAATCTAAGAAATATTGTAAGAACTAAGCTAAAATTTCTCAAAATAGAATAAATCTACTGTTCACGTGCTCACTCTAACAACTGATGCCCTAAAAATGAGAAAAAGACGTATTTATACTAGGCTAAAAATACTGGACAAAATTGCCCCTACGGAGATTTCGCTCCCAGCATAATCTGACCATTGCAACGGACTGACTTCCGCTGCAGCGAATAATGGTCGTTGCAGCGGTCTTCGACTTTGAGTACTCTCTGATTCTCCATTTTGCTCCCAGCGGAATTTTGAAACGCGGCAGCGAAAAAATGTCTCTGACCGCGAAAATGTGAAACCCCAACTTGGCTGACTCTCTGAAGTTTGAAAAGTGCTCGCAGAATAATATTGAACGCTGCAACGGTGGATAAATCACTGCAGCTGAAAAGTAGCACGGTCAGCATTGAACATTTCCTCAAAAACATGCTCTCTGATGTTTGGCAATAGGGCAGTTATTGGAAATCCGCTGCAGCGAAGTGACAACCGCTGCAGCGGTATATTAGCTTGGACAGCACTTTTGCTGGGTACTGAGATAATGCAATTTCTTGCTCCTTTTTGAGTCTTTTTAGGTCAATGTTCACAATTCAACTCAATACCTGCAATTTAAACCACTTGCATCAAAATGTGGGAGTATTTTAGCCAAATTCGCCTCAAAACCTAAGAAAGTGGGAGTAAATAATAGGCATAAATCACTAGTTATCTACTCCCCCAAACTTAAGTCTTTGCTTGTCCTCAATCAAACAAGATATCCCCCACCTCCATAGATAAAAAGAAAAAGTATTTCAGCCTTCCAAATGTGATTCCATCAAGCTTCAATTGGGACTAACAATTACCCTCAACACAAATGTATTATTGACAACATTATGCAATGATTTTTCTAAGATCACTAGATGTAATGTGACACCAAAGCTTCAAGAGTTGACTAATGTCGTCAAAGAGCTTCTCTCTCCAATCTAAATCACTGTGGATCACAGACTCTTTCTCCTCTACTCTCCATAGGGTCATCTCACCTAAAGAATTTGGGTTTACCAAGGGGTTCTGTCTTCACTCTCAAAAGAATGCCTCAAGTCCGGCCTTAAGTACCATAGGCTTCCCCTCGTGTAAATCACCACTAATGTAAGCTCACTCAACTTGAGATCTTATAGGGCTTTGCCAGGATGTAATAGCGGCTTTTTGGGTCAGTATGATGAACTACGATAGAACATCCCTCCTTAAGCACTCCAATTTGTCACATTTTGGCTCATGTTTTCTTTGACTCTTTGAGTCACACATTTTTCCTTGGGGAACTTAGAGGGACTCATTGCCGCTCTTTCTTTTACTTGGAGCTCTTTTTCCTTCTTTTTCATCATTCCAAGCTCTTTTTTCAACTCTGTTTTTCTTTTCAACCCTTTTTGCTTTTCATTTTGGTTTGTTTTGCTTTCCAACACTTTTTCCGACCTTTTCTTTATTAAAATGCCCTTCATCACTATGCATTTCCTCGTCTCTCCCCAAAACTTATGATTTTGACTATTAATCATCATGAGTGCTCAAGGAAAGAATGGGTGCCAAGAGAGGGTCATTAGAGAATGGATAAGGCTTCATAATGTTGTTTTGAGAACAAATAGGCTCAGGATCAAAAGGGGTTGACTAGGGATCTCGTCAAGGTAGGGTATAGAAGTCTTTTAATTTCAATAGGGAATCAAGGAAGGCCTATGATCATTTCACAAGTCGAGATAACTTAAGATTTCTCCTAGAAAAACACTTGGGGTAAGTTCTAGACTTTTAGGCACGACACTAGGGATATGCAATTCAAAACTCACCTATCAAACCTCAGGATTGTTAAAGAGTATCGAGTCGAGGGCCCACAACAATCTTGGTTCAGATTGACAACTCACATATGGCCATATACACCACTTGACGACAGTTTCAGTCAGTTCAAGACTCTAAGGGTCACAATTAGAACTAGACTAATCTGTAATTTATCTTTAACCATGAGGTCAAAGGTAAGTCTGTTGGTTCCAAGTGAAGCTTTATTTGAATCACATTTATTCACTACTACCAAAACAAAAGAAAACAAAAACAAAAATAAAACGAAAAACTGACTCAATCCCTTAAGAAGGTCGTCACACAGTCCGTCGTAGGGAAGAGACACCCCGTTCGCACAATTTCCACCCCTGGAAAGAATCGTGGCCTTAAGAAAGCTAGGGGCTTACTGACAGCGTAAAAAGTAAAGAACAAGTTATAAATTTTAAAAAGAAGCTAATAAATTAAATAAGAAGTTAAAATACACATGGAAAAACTAAAGAAGTTATAAAGTAGAAAATATGAAAATTAGAAATGAATATTTACAATAGGGGATTACGATGAATATACATAAGAGGGGATGAATATATACATATGATAGGGAACCTGAATATATACATACCAAAAGAAAAAAGTACGGAAATGTAAATAAAGAAAAGAAAATAGTACCAACAGTTATTAAAGCCCAAAAGTATGAAAATGTCTGAATCACCAAATATCAAGTAGAGGCCACCCACTCCAATAAGAGTTATAGTTGTCCCTAATGCTAACTAACCAAAAATATAGAACAGGGGAAAGGGGTGAGGAGAGTAAAAGGAAACTCCCTATGGTTCCTATGTCTGCATGGGTCAAGGATCAACTGGGGAGGAAGAAGGCACTGTGCCGGTGGCGGTAGCAGGGTCCTATGGTTGTGGAGAGGTCTCGCCTACCGGGTCCTTAAGCTGAATCTCCATATCATCAGTCCGCAGGATGGCTCTCATACGAACTGGGGCAGGTGGAAGGTCTGTCTCATCAGCATGTGTGGCCTGGTCAGTGGGTCCTGTCTCTCCCATCAACAGATCAAGGGGGATGTCCCCCGCAGCTGCGAGCTTCGCCACCTCTTTCTTCAAGTCAGCTTGAGTTTCCTGCATCTTCTCCCGAACCTTTCTCATTTCATCCTGGGGCTTCTTCATCTTCTTCACATATTTGCCCAATAGTGAATCTCCTTCTCTTGCTTATCCAGTGTCTCCAAGATCTTCTTCTGGTTATCCACTAGGCTCTTCAATTTGTCCTCCAGACTAGGAGGTAGGACGATAGGTGCCGGAGCTGACTGAGCTGAAACAGTAGTAGAAAGGTCAGTAAGCTTAGAGGAAGCTACTTGCAGCTAGTTGGTGATACCAATTAAAGTTTGAGACACCCTCAAGGCCGTCTGAGGGTAAGTGAAAGATGATGGCACTGGGACTGGGATGTACATGGCAGGACCCGACGAAGACTCTGGAGCAGCAGCAAAAGTGGGCCTCTCAGAAGCAGTGGAGCCCTCAGCAGCAGCGGCAGGCTCGGTGGCAATGGAAGTACCAGGGGCTGTAGATGTGGTGGCTTTCCCTTTCACCTTAGGGTTTTCCGGACCCTTCAAACTGTACCACGAAAAGGGTGACAGTGGCTTCACTGTAGTTTCAAAATCTCTCCCGTGAACTTCATTGTCCCTGAAATACATAGTGAGGAAGATGGAAAAAGGATATGAATCTTCACTTCTCTGCACGATCCGGTCAATCACCCTAGACATGATATCCTCGAAATTAATCGAGATACCGTCCATAATAGCACCCACAATCAAAGCTCTAGATAGAGGCATGTCACTGTCATGGAGTATTGGGTCTATCCTGCTGCAAACAAAAGTGGCCCATCCCTTTGCCTCAAAGCTAAGTGTGTTTCTTTTGATGGCGGAGCCTGTAACCAACCAAGCTGGTGTAGTCCCCGGGATAGCAATCACTGAGGCCAACCATGGACAAGCTAACTCTTTCAAATCCACCTTCTCATTGTAGTGAGTCTCATCCTCAGCAGCAAATCCCGCATACTCATTAAAAGCCCTGCCATTGTACAAAATCTTCTTGTTGCGAACCTGTGTAAGATATGTGTCCTTTTTAGTGTGGGCCACATTTACATAAAATTCCTTCACAACAAACTCATTAGCATCCTCCACTCGGCTGATGAAGAAATGCCACCCTTCCCTTTCATCAAAATGCTTCTTCACATTAGGGTTGAGAGGTAGGAGATCCTTGATGATGAATGGTCTTTGTGGGATAAGTGATCTTTGGGGCCACCACTCTCTGAATTTGTGGTAGGCCGGTTCAGAGACAAATCGATCCTGCCACACTAATGAGTTTCTGGTCCGAAGAAGTCTTGTGGTCTGCACTAGGGTGTCACCACCCCTTCCATCATCAGGTGACTCATCTGAGCTTTCAAGGTTTATAGAAGGAGGGGCAGTGGAGTAGTCTGCAGCACCGATCTCCTCAGGAGGTGTATACCCACTGGAAATATCATCAGAAGACTCAGAGCTAGTGGGCTCGTTAACAAGCCTTCGTGGTTTGGACAATGCCTCTGCTAAGGCTTCTCCACTCATTCCCTCCTAAGCTTTCCAGGAGGGAACATATTCACTAGATTCAGACTCTTCGGGGCTTGCTCTTTTTCGTTGTTGTTTCTTCCCAATTGATTTTGTTGGACACAAGGGATCCTCTTGTTTGCCTTTACCCCGACCCCTTGAAGGGTCGCCCCTCCCGGGTTGCTGGTCAGCTCCTCCTCGTGATCTCACCATTCTCTGCAAACATGTCACAAAAGTTGTTAAAACATTTTACATGAATAGCCAATCAAAACATAGACAGTACAAATACAGAGGATGAGACAGTGCACAGACAGGATTCCGCTGTCAGTGGATAACTGACCGCTGCAGCGGAATGATCATTGCTATCAGCGAATTTTTGACCGTTGCAGCAGAAGAGTGGGATTCAGACTACCCACTCTCTGAAGCTCAGAAATGCGGACCGCGAAATAATGATCTGCTGCAGCGTTTGGCAACTGCTATCAGCGAAATTTTAGTCATTGCAGCGGAAGAGGGGGAATCAGACTACCCCACTCTTAGAAGTATAAGACCGTTGTCTGCGAAAAAATGAGGCGCTGCAGCGAACTGGTCACCGCTGTCAGCGGAATTTTGACCGCTGCAGTGAAAAACTGGGATTCACAACAGTAAATTCAAAGGACTTTGCTGTCAACGGAATTTGACCGCTGCAGCGGGGTTCATTAACTTCGCGCACTGACAAGAAAAATTAAAAATTAGGGTTTTGGAGATTCGAAGAATATGACATGTTGTCCAGATAACCAAAAACCCTAAACCCAATTAGGCACACAAAATCACTATCCCACTAGTTAAAACACATTGGTGAATCATGATTCAATATTAGGGCTCCAATAACTCTAAACAATGAACAAAAATAAAAACACACTAATAACTAGCAACAATTTATCAACTAAAAACAACTAATGATCACATACCAGTGGTAGATGAAGATGTGGGATGCAAATATGTGAGAACAATGGTGTTGGATGAGCAGTGAAATGTATGAACAGTAACTATGTTGGTATGGTAAGAAAATGAGTGAAAAGGGGAAAATAAGGGGGGTGCTTAGTAAATACTAAGGAAGTGAGACCCCAACCAACCTACCTAGCGCAGCAGCGGAATTTTTCCGCCGACCGCGCTCGTTCACTTTGAAGATGCTGCATAATTGCCCTCGTGCTGTCAGCGAATTTTGCCATTGCAGCGGAATCCCACCGTTGATAGCGGAAAAGTGTTCGCTGCAGTGGTTTGAGATTCAGAGAGCTTGCAATTTGGCTCATTTGGATCGCTGTCAGCAGCATTGTTTCGCGACAACATTTGGTCACCGCTGTCAGCGGATTTTTGACCGCTGCAGCAAAATTTTGCTACCTTGCTCAATTTTCCAGATATGGTCCTGCACTGCATCGATCAAATCGTACATCAACTTAACAACAAGTTAGCTCACAGAAAATCTACTCTAACAAAACCAAAAAGAAAGAAAAGAAAACACTTGGGTTTCCTCCCAAGAAGCGCCCGATTTAACATTTACCAAGTTCAATTGAATTTCACTAAAACCACCACGTGGCTATCTTCAAATTTACCTAAATAATGTTTGACCCGGTTCCCATTCACACGAAAAATCTCCCCATTCTTGTTTTTGAGATCAAGGTCACCAAAGGGTGTAACCATTACCACTTCAAATGGACCACTCCACTTTGACTTGAGTTTTCCCGGGAAGAGACGAAGCCTTGAATTAAAAAGAAGCACCAAGTCTCCCACTTTGAACTCCCGGTCCTTGGCATACTTGTCGTGCAAAAACTTCATTTTCTCCTTGTACAAAGAAGAGCTAGCATAGGCATTGAATCTAAACTCATATAGCTTATTAAGGTGATCAACACGAAGATTTGCAGTTGTGTCCCAATCCAAGTTCAACTTCTTTAATGCCCAAAGTGCATTGTGCTCCAACTCCACTGGTAGATGACATACTTTGCCATACACCAACTGGTACGGAGACATACCAATTGGGGTTTTGACAGCAGTCATATACGCCCAAAGAACATCATCAATATTTCTAGATCAATTGGTCCTATTTGCATTCACGGTCTTGGCCAAAATGTTCTTAATCTCCCGATTAGAAACTTCAACATGCCCACTAGATTGAGGTTGGTACAGAGTGGACACTTTGTGATTTACCCTATACTTGGTGAGCAATGAATCAAAAGTCTGATTACAAAAATGAGATCCCTCGTCACTTATGATGGCACGAGGTGTCCCAAATCTTGTGAAAATATTCTTCTTTAGAAAACCAACCACACTGTGGGCTTCATTATTAGGTAAAACGGCTTCAACCCATTTCGAGACATAGTCCACCGCCACGAGTATGTAGGTGTTTCCACATGAGCTAACAAAGGGGCCCATAAAATCAATACCCCACACATAAAAGATATTTACCTCAAAGATTGTGGTGAGGGGCATTTCATCTTTCTTGATATGCCGCCCGCTCTTTGGCATTCATCACACCGCTTTACCAATTCACTTGCATCATTGTACAAAGTTGGCCAAAAGAATCCAAAACTCAAGACCTTTGAAGATGTCCTTGCCCCACCATGATGACCACCATAATGTGAGGAATGGAAAAACTCAAGGATTGACACTTGTTCTTCTTTGGGGACACAACACCGAATGACACCATCATTGCATATTTTGAATAAATACGGCTCATCCCAATAATAATCCAAGCTATCCCATATAAGCTTTTTCCTTTGGTTAGAAGAGAGCTCAAACTGGACAAAGTCGGTAACAATATAGTTGGCGATGTCCGCAAACCATGGCATATCATGCATAGAGACGGAGAGAAGCTGCTCATCCGGAAAGCTATCATTGATCTCAAGGCCATCACTGCCTTCCTTGCTCTTCCAATCGAGATAGATGATCGGCAACTTGGTTCTCACTCCCCTTCCTATAAACGATTTCTAGATCAAACTCTTGAAGCAATAAGACCCACCTCATAAGTCTAGACTTTGAATCCTTTTTCATCATTAAGTACCGGAGCGCCGCATGATCGGTGTGAACTATCACCTTGGCACCCATAAGGTAGGGCCTAAATTTCTCCATTGCAAAGACTATAGGCAACAACTCCTTCTCGGTGACGGTGTAGTTCATTTGGGCGTAGTTCATGGTTTTTCTTGCATTGTAAAAGGGGTGAAAGATTTTGTTCACCCTTTGGCTCAAAAACTCACCAATCGCCACATCACTCGAATCACACATGAGCTCGAAAAGGGAGCTCCAATTAGGCGTAGTGATAATTGGTGTGGTAGTTAGCTTTTGCTTCAACAACTCAAATGCTATCATACAATCTTCATTAAAGTTGAACTTGGCATATTTCTCCAATAGCTTGCATAGAGGATTCACCACCTTTGAAAAATCTTTAATGAATCTCCGGTAGAATCCTGCATGCCCAAGAAAGTTATGGACTCCCTTCACCGAGGTTGGAGGAGGTAACTTGGAAATAACCTCTATCTTGGATTTATCCACTTCAATTCCATCTCTTGAGATTTTGTGGCCGAGGACTATCCCCTCCTTAACCATGAAATGGCATTTTTCGCAATTCAATACGAGGTTTGTTTCTTCACACCGGGCAAGGACTTTATCAAGATTTTTCAAGAACTCCTCAAAAGAATACCCTACCACAATGACGTCATCCATGAAAACCTCCAAGAAATCTTCAACCATATTAGTGAAAATTTCCATCATGCATCGCTGGAATGTGGCGGGTGCATTGCATAAGCCGAATGGCATCCTTGAGAAAGCAAATGTCCCATAGGGACAGGTGAATGTACTTTTTTCCTGATCTTCTGGAGCTATCAAGATTTGGTTGTAGACTGAATACCCTTCCAAGAAACAATAGAAATCTCTCCCAGCAAAGCGGTCAAGCATCTAATCCAAGAATGGAAAAGGGAAGTGATCCTTTCAGGTCACCTTGTTCAATTTGCGGTAATCCATACACACCTGCCAACCAGTCACGGTACGAGTGGGTATAAGCTCATTCTTGTCATTCTGTACCACGGTCATGCCACCCTTTTTAGGAACACATTGGACTGGAGAAGTCCAAGCACTATCAGAGATTGGGTAGATGACCCCAGCATCGAGCCACTTGATTATCTCCTTCTTGACAACCTCCTGCATTGCCTCATCTAGCCTCCGTTGGTGTTCTACGGAAGGATTTGCACCATCTTCAAGAATTATCTTGTGCATACAGAAGGTGGGGCTTATGCCCCGAATATCAGCAAGAGTCCAACCTATGGCCTTCTTTCGCCTTTAAAGCACTTTGAGTGTAGAGTCTACCTGTAATTTGGTTAGGTAAGATGAAAGTATAATATGCAAAGTACGAGAAGGACCCATAAATTCATACATAGGTGTAGTGGAAGTGGCTTCAACTCCAAGGTAAGTGGCTCCTCGATTGAGGGCTTTGTCTGAGGAGTTTCCCAATTTTCCAAATCCAAGGATAACTTGCGAGGACCATAAGAATAAGAGTCCATGCCTTGTAATGCATTGGTACACTCGGTCAAGCCATCCACCATAATATCATCATGATCCAATAACACTGCTTCCACGGGGTCTTCAACATTGATCATTGAGCTTGTTTTATCAATTATGACCTCGGTGACAAGGTCCACAAAAGAACACACCTCTGTGCTATTAGGTTGCCTCAGTAACTTGAAAACATGGAAAATGACCTTTTCATCACCCACCCGAGAGGTTAGCTCACCGGCCTCCACGTCTACCAAGGACTTCCCTGTTGCAAGTCAATCCTCACTTCATTATACACCGGCTCTTCAACCACATTTTCAAATTCAATTGGAACCTCATATTGTTGCAAGTCATCATCATCACTAACAACTCTCTTTTGCTTTGAAGAACTAGCTTCACCGCCTCGACCACTCTTTGTGGTCACGGGCATTGCATGGACGGTATTGTTGTTGTTGTTCCCACCCTTAGGGTTCACCACCATTTCACTAGGTAGTGCCCTCTTCGGGCGTGTGTTCAAGGCTTGTGATATTTATCCCATTTGGACTTCAAGGTTTCGGATGGAGGTGTTATGGGAGGCAATTTGAGCATCCGAATCCGCATTACGTTCCATCATTTGTTTAAAAATTTGCTCGATCTGACCCATGTCATTGCTTGAGGAACCTTGGCCTTGTGATTTATAGGGGGTGGATTGTTAGGGTGTTGATACATCGAGGGCCTTTGAAATCTCGACCCCCGATTTCCATTTCCACCCCAATTGTTGTTCCCGCTCCAATTGTTGTTATTTCCACCCCATTGTTGATTGCTTTTCCCCCAATTTCTTGAGTTGTTATTGTTGTTCCAATTATCTTGCTTTTGGTTGTTCCCTTGATTGTTCCTTTGCCCTTGAAAATTGTTGGCGTACATTACATCTTCTCTTTGCTCATCATAAGAATCCTCTTGATTGTACCCACTCACTCCTTGGTCGCATTGTTCATTGTTGCTTGGCATTTGATTTCCACGAGGCCTTCACCCCCTCTATAGCATGCACTTGCTTTGTCTCTTGTATTTGTTGAAGTTGCACCTTAGCAAGTTGATTCATGGTGGTGGTAAGCTCAGCAATTGTTTGCCCATGATCTTGAAGCTCTTTGTGGAGATTTATAACACTTGGATCACCCTGAGTCACATTTGCTCGACTTTTACATGCTGACGAAGTGTCAGCCATTTCATCCAAGATGTCACATACCTCAGTGTAAGTTAGCTTCATAAAGTTTCCCTTAGCGAGTTGGTTGACCACACACTGATTGGTGGTATTGATGCCTCGGTAGAAAGTCTGTTGTATCATGCCTCCGTCATGTCATTTTTTGGACGCGCTTTGACCATAGTTCTGTAGCGTTCCAAAATCTAATGAAGGGGCTCATTCGGCTCTTACTTGAAAGCAAATATATTGTCTCTCAAAGCCGCCATGTGCCCGGGGGAGAAAATCTTGTCAATGAACTTATCCGCCAATTCATCCCATGTAGAGAAAGAATGATTGGGGAGTCGTTCAAGCCAATCCAGGGCCTTCCCTCGGAGAGAGAAAGGAAATAATATGATCCTCAAGGCATCCTCCAATACATTGGTTTGCTTGCTCCCCCAACATGTGTCCACAAAGCCTTTTAAGTGCTTGCAGGCATTTTGATGGGGAGCTCCCGTGAAATACCCATGTTGCTACAGGAGTGTCAACATAACATTAGTGATTTGAAAGTTGCCCGCTCGAATTCTGGGTGGGACAATTGAACTTGCATACCCCTTGTTTGGAAGCACCCGAGGAGCAACTCTGGGAGGAGGCGGAGGAGGGTGTGTAATGTCATCATTGGGATTGGCATGTCAGCCCCGTTTTGGAGTTGGAGGCACTTGATTCAACTCATCTTCTCCGTTATCATATACCTCCTCCCCTGGTATAATATTGCCTAAAGGATCAGCCATATATACCTGTATTGATTTAAACACACAAATTAGCAAAAATAAGGAAAGAAAAACAATCTACACCACTACTCAAATAGATAGTCAACACAGTTTTAACTCCCCGGAAACTGCGACAAAAAGTGATCGGCGCCCACCTATACCACTAATAAGTAGCAAGCAAGGGGTCGAAGCATCTTTTACCCGAATGGGTAGGGATCGATTTTCACAGAGAGTTATGTATATTGGAGTTGAATTTCTAATTGACCTAGTGGTGTTTCAAGTTCTTAATTGCACTTCTCATCATAAGGGGTTTTGCAATTATACTAAAGTTTAGACTAAAAGAGACTATTATCTAGCTATTTATGATCTTTTTGTGGATTTTTCTCAATTAATAAAAAGCACTAGGATTGCAACTTACTCCTAGGCAAGTGACTAATGGGGTCTAAAATTGAGGATAACCTTGTGAATTGTGTGTGAATGACATAACCTCATACTATATTGCTCACCCAATACCTCTCGGTAATTTGGGTGACTTTGCCCGAATTGGTCTTCTCAAGCACAATTGGGTATTTCAATAAATCAAATGAAATGGCTCAAGTCGGGTGTAATTATCTCTAGTATCCACCCTTTTATTGGAGCTATCACCCTCTTGAGTTCACCCCAATACCTTGTTAGCCTAATTACCTAGACTTGGGTCATTTCTCTCAAGAATAACCCTAGTCATGAAGGCATGAAATAGTGTTTGCAACCATTAAATCTGAGAATTAAGCATAAATGAGACTAAAAATCAAACACCCAATCACAAATTTATCCTACAATGAAAGACCCATTAGTTACCCACACTAGGGTTGGGTCTTTAGGTCTCGCTACTCATAATTGAAGAAGAAACTAAGATAGGTGATGAAATTAAACTCATAAATGTAAATTACAAGAGAGAATCTAAGAAAATATTGTAAGAACTAAGCTAAAATTGCTCAAAATAGAATAAATCTACTGTTCATGTGCTCAATCTAACAGTTGATGCCCTAAAAATGAGAAAAAGATGTATTTATACTAGGCTAAAAACACTGGACAAAATTTCCCCTACGGAGATTTCGCTCCTAGCGTAATTCTGAGTGCTGCAGCGGAATAATGTTCGTTGCAACGGTCTTGGACTTTGAGTACTCTCTGATTCTCCATTCCGCTCCCAGCAGAATTCTGAAACGCCACAGTAGTGGATGAAACGCGGCAGCAAAAAAGATGTCGCTGACTGCGAAAATATGAAAGCCTAACTTGGCAGACTCTCTGATGTTTGAAAAGCGCTCCCAGCGAAATATTGAACGGTGCAACGGTGGAGAAACCACTGCAGCGGAAAAGTAGCACGGTCAGCGGTGGACATTGCCTCAAAAACATGCTCTCTAAAGTTTGGCAACGGGGCAGCGATTGGAAATTCGCTGCAGCGAAGTGACAACCACTGCAGCGGAATATTTGTGTGGACAACACTTTTACTGGGTACTGAGATAATGCAAGTTCCTGCTCCTTTTTGAATCTTTTTAGGTCAATGTTCACAAATGAACTCAATACCTGCAATTTAAACCACTTGCATCAAAATGTGGGAGTATTTTAGCCAAATTCGCCTCAAAACCTAAGAAAGCAGGAGTAAATAATAGGCATAAATCACTAGTTATCACCTATGCAACCTAGGAATTAAGATCTTAATCTCTCACTAACTTGTAATACACCTATTACAAGCCACTTTGCAATACACCTATCACAAATACTTCAACACATGACTAACTCTAGTTACGACACAAACACTAAAGTTTATGGTCTACAAAGGTTTCCTAATTAATGCTTCTAGATGAGCAAAGTAGGATTTACAATAAAGAACAATTACAAAGTTACAACTCAACTAAGGACATACAAAGACTTGTTGTAGGAACTCGTCCGTAGCAGTGTTGTACTTTGTTCTTGATGCACTTAAGAATTGAATGCTTGATTATCATATGTTTGAAGTGCTTGAATGAATCCTCAAGTGTTCAAGTGATGTTTTGTTGTAAGGTTAATGTTAATACAACTTGGATGACATCACTTGAGTTATATAATCACTTAATTGGTACAAGGTCCTCCCCAATGAAAGTGATTGTTGTACTGTGTTGTACTGTTTGCGTGTACAGTGCAGTCAGTCACTTTCCAGTTATGGAGAGTTGACTTTGTACTGTTTCCAGGGGAACCTCATGGTGATCAGTTCCCTGTGTTGATTCTTGTCTTCTGAAGTCATATCAACTCTCATTAGCTTGAGACAGATGTTTGAGCTGTGTACCAAGTGTGTATCACGTTCCTTAACTTGTTATTGACAATAAGTTTGTTAGATCATCAAAACATAAAGCTAAGGTACTATAAACCCATTAGCAATTTTACATGGTATCGAAATGTGCAATAGCTTAGAACTTCAAAATGTTACAGTGGATCAGATTATCTGTTTATTGTTTCTATTATCAACATAAGGATGAACACCCCATGGCGGATCAATCATATTATAGAGCAGATTTGGGAGATAACCAGCCTAGGTAATTTTAATTTTGTGCATACTTTTAGAGAAGGCAACTATGTAGTTGATCAACTTGCTAACCTGGGTAAAAGTACAAAGGATCATATTATTTTCAATGAAGTTGTTTCTCTTCCAAGACAAGTTAGAGCTTCTTTGCAGTTAGAACAAGATGACCTTCCTAATTTCAGGTTCACAACAAGAAGGAACTAATTTCCAATTAATGATGCTATTACTTAAGAATATTTTGGTTCGGACAGATATGAAAAACTTGTGTGTAATATCAGTTTTTGGTGTTATGTACATGTTTATAGGTAAGGAGATTGCCTTCATTCTCTGTCCAAATGTTTTTTTGCTGTTGTACAACAGATTGGCCTTAGTCAACCTACACTATGTAATCGAGGATCGGATTTATGCCCTCCTCCGTTTAATTATTATTTTTGGAATATATATAGGTCGGAGTCATGCATAACTCCTCCATTTTGATGATGACTTTTGAAAGGGAAAAAAATAATTTTTCTTGACAGTTGTGGTATAAGTTGTGATGTTTTCATATGATCTGATGTTCCATCATATTTTGAATTAATCGGCATTTTGAATCTCTTTGGAATCAACTTTGGAGGCCCACTAGGTTTTAAACGACAATTGAATATACTTTTTCGAATTCGGCCCCTCTAGGACCAGAGGTGCTCCCGAGATATGATCTATTCGAGCATGAATTATTTTTAGCATTTTGATATGTTCAAGCATTTATTTTCCTCATAGACCTCATGAGTTCGGCTTGGAAGAATCGTCTATGTTATTTTTATTTTCAAATCCACTACCGACACCTCCTGCTTGATTGTTGTTTCTTCTGACTTCCCCCCGGTAATGATCCACCGGTTCTTGGTGTCATTTGATTTATAGGGACACCGAGAGGAGCTTCAAACTCCAACATTTGAATTATTTGAAGTCCCTAGTATTGCTTGCTGAAGCTTAGTCATTATATGGTCCTATTCTGAGGGATGGTTCATAATTTTTCGTTATTGTGCTCTCAACATTTTCACGGTAACATCCACCGGCTCAACATCCATATCATAGGACTCCTCTCATGTCGAATTTTCTTTCTACCCCATTAGGAGTTGACTCATTCCCATGGAGACAAGTTTTACTAGTTGAACCATCCTGTTTATTTTCATTATGGAGATTGTCCACGGGCTGATCATTGTAGTTTGTTCCAACACTTTGCGAGTTGTTGATATCATTATGTGTTATAATTGTAGTATGCTTAAAATAAAATAAAAAATTAAAGCACGTTAGTATAAGATGTACATATCAAAATACCACCACAATTGTCTATGCCCCATGGTGGGCACCAAATTGTTTACCGAAAAAATATGACAGTTGAATTTGTATAGTGATTATAGACAGATGAATTAAATTGATCCTATAAAATAAATTAATCAAAAGAGCAAAACAATTAAAATAAGAATAATTGAAGAAAAGGCAAGCATGAACTTCAGAATGTTCACATCTGGATCAAGAACAATTTGAAAATCTCGATAACACTTGTATAAAGCTTGAGAAAAAGAATGTTAATTAGTCTTTTACTATCAATATTTCTTGATGTCTCGCAAATAAAATGAAAACCTCTAATTATACTAGAGTTATGGGGTGTGCGGTTACAATTCATGCCCTCTTGATTATCACAATTAATGCTATAATAAAAGGTATTTAAATGTAATAAATCATAATAAAAGCAAATAAAAGTCGCTGGAATCTTGGGGTCTTCTGTAATTTTCTACTCTCTCCGGTTCACAATAAGTAGGGACCGGTTTCCTTTTTCATTTTGGTTTAAAATAAGTGTCCAGTTATGTAATCAAGAAAGAATTTAATTTGTTTTTACAAAATCATCCCTATGTACATCCCTAAAAAGTTTTCTTACTCCTCACATTAAATGCTTAATTAGGGGTAGTTTAGTCATAGTAGGTATTTTTATATAAAATTTAGCTTTTTTTAATAGTGTGCTAAAAACAAACTGGTCACTTATTGTGAATAGGAGGAATAACGGTTACGTCTTGAATTGCTTCTTTTGCATACATATCGCTTTCTCGTTCATTCAACTCTTAATACCGACTTTTGCCGTATGCATTTGTCAAGCGAGGAATTCACATAATTACAAAAGAAGATGAATGAATTTAAACAAAGTACCAGATGTGACTTGCGAATTAGCTATAGGAGAAGATGCAATGTAAATGGCGAGGCATATAGGCTTTGCCAAAGAGAAAGTTGAAAAACTAAACAACCAAATCGTATCCGATTAGAAAGTAAAGTAATTAAAAATAACTGAATGTATTTTTGCCCCGAGTGTGTATCAACATAAATTCGAATTAAACGACCAAACCAAACAACGAATGATATCACTACAATTGAGCATAGTCTCAGGATACTTGGATTAATTTGCAAAGTACTACTGCTGTTTCCGTAAATGTTGACTTGGCAATTTAGTCCAAGCTCTGAGAATTATTCGGTTAACCTTTCATTCATTGACCTATCATGTTTTAGGATTGTATACAATTGAAAATTTTCAATCGGGCCGCACGATTTTATTATTTGATCGAGACCGGAACGTTGCATCGAAGATCAACTTTCATGCCAAGTCATAGAACGGAGGCATTGAGTTCAAGATCAAAATCTTTTTTTACTATTTGATCAGACTGGAACGTTGCATCGAAGATCAACTTTCATGCCAAGTCATAGAGCTGAGTCATTGAGTTCGAGATCGAAATCTCTTTCGAAATCGAGGTAGGTATCAATTGAAGTCAAGAGAGAGAGATTCTGAGTAATGTCAGAGATACCTTAGTAACGGATGAACGAGATATCTGTGACTAGTCGGAAAACATGAGTAAAATCTCAGAACGAATCAAATCAAATGCGATTAATTAGCTAATTATATGATTCCTTCTGTAATTAGAGTTATACCATAAGCAGTATAAATCCATATAGTGTATCAACAACATTCCATAGTTTTACTTATAATTCCTCCAAAGATTTCGAAATAAACGCTTATTTTGAGGTCGAATGCCATAAAATTATATTTACAATCATAGCCCTAATACATTCTTTTCTCTTTCTAATAACAATACTATGTTTCTTGGAAAAAAATGATCAGTTGGGACCCCAGCAGCTCAAGTACATAACTTTCCTCAAAGATTCTTCAGATTGTTTTGCCTTGTCGTTTCTGTCAATCAGTGAGGAAGAAGAAGAAGAAAGCTTCTTAGCTTGAGAGTAAGATCTCATGTTATTCTTTGCGTGCTGAGCTAAGGACCTCAAAGGGTAATTCCATCTACAGAAACCTTGATCTTTTAAAGCTTCCACTGCTCCAACACTGGCTGCTACTATCCACGCTCTCCTGCTTGTACTCATGATTACCTTTCTTAATTTTCTGTTTTGTTTTGATAGAGGAATATTGCTTTTGTTTCTCTGGTATTCTGATTCTAGTTTAGTTGATGATTTTAGATGATGGTAAGAGTTTGACGCTAAGGCTGAATTTATAGGCACTGAAAAGACGTGGTGGTATTGATAGAAAAGGACTTTTTGGAGTTTCTAAATACGATAAAACCAGTGGCTGTTTGACGAACTGTGTGCTCTTTACAGCTGCAGCAAGTGGTTTCCTAGTTATTTTATCGGAAATCATTTATGTACTGATTTTTTCATTGTTTATCGGAGGACAAGTAGTTGGACTGTTGGACTCTAGCAAAATGGATAAAAGAAAATAATTATATATCCCCCAATATTATTCACAAAAAGAACAATTACAAAGTTACAACTCAACTAAGGACATACAAAGACTTGTTGTAGGAACTCGTCCGTAGCAGTGTTGTACTTTGTTCTTGATGCACTTAAGAATTGAATGCTTGATTATCAGATGTTTGAAGTGCTTGAATGAATCCCCAAGTGTTCAAGTGATGTTTTGTTGTAAGGTTAATGTTAATACAACTTGGATGACATCACTTGAATGATGTAATCACTTAATTGGTACAAGGTCCTCCCCAATGGAAGTGACTGTTGCACTGTGTTGTACTGTTTTCGTGTACGGTGCAGTCAGTCACTTTCCAGTTGTGGAGAGTTGACTTTGTACTGTTTCCAGGGGAACCTCATGGTGATCAGTTCCCTGTGTTGATTCTTGTCTTCTGAAGTCATATCAACTCTCATTAGCTTGAGACCGATGTTTGAGTTGTGTACTAAGTGTGTATCACGTTCCTTATCTTGTTATTGACAATAAGTTTGTTATATCATCAAAACATAAAGCTAAGGTACTATAAACCCATTAGAAATTTTACATGGTATCGAAATGTGCAATAGCTTAGAACTTCAAAATGTTATAGTGGATCATATTCTTTGTTTATTGTTTCTATTATCAACATAAGGATGAACACCCCATGGCGGATCAATCATATTATAGAGCATATTTGGGAGATAACCAGCCTAGGTAATTTTAATTTTGTGCATACGTTTAGAGAAGGCAACTATGTAGTTGATCAACTTGCTAACCTGGGTGAAAGTACAAAGGATCATATTATTTTCAATGAAGTTGTTTCTCTTCCAAGACAAGTTAGAGCTTCTTTGCAGTTAGAACAAGATGACCTTCCTAATTTCAGGTTCACAACAAGAAGGAACTAATTTCCAATTAATGATGCTATTACTTAAGAATATTTTGGTTCGGACAGATATGACAAACTTGTGTGTAATATCAATTTTTGGTGTTATGTACATGTTTATAGGTAAGGAGATTGCCTTCATTCTCTGTCCAAATTTTTTTTGCTGTTGTATAACAGATTGGCCTTAGTCAACCTACACTATGTAATCGAGGATCGGGTTTATGCCCTCCTCCGTTTAATTATTATTTTTGGAATATATATAGGTCGGAGTCATGCCTAACTCCTCCATTTTGATGATGACTTTTGAAAGGGACAAAAATAATTTCCCTTGACAGTTGTGGTGTAAGTTGTGATGTGTTCATATGATCTGATGTTCCATCATATTTTGAATTACTCAGCATTTTGAATCTCTTTGGAATCAACTTTGGAGGCCCACTAGGTTTTAAATGACAATTGAATATACTTTTTTGAATTCGGCCTCTCTAGGACCAGAGGTGCTCCCGAGATATGATCTATTCGAGCATGAATTTTTTTAGCATTTTGATATGTTCAAGCATTTATTTTCGTCATAGACCTCATGAGTTCGGCTTGGAAGAATCGTCTATGTTATTTTTATTTTCAAATCCACTACCGACACCTCCTGCTTGATTGTTGTTTCTTCTGACTTCCCCCCGGTAATGATCCACCGGTTCTTGGTGTCATTTGATTTATATGGACACCGAGAGGAGCTTCGAACTCCAACATTTGAATTATTTGAAGTCCCCAGTATTGCTTGTTGAAGCTTAATCATTATATGGTCCTATTCTGAGGGATGGTTCATAATTTTTCGTTATTGTGCTCCCAACATTTTCACGGTAACATCCACCGGCTCAACATCCATATCATAGGACTCCTCTCATGTCGAATTTTCTTTCTACCCCATTAGGAGTTGACTCATTCCCATGGAGACAAGTTTTACTAGTTGAACCATCCTGTTTATTTTCATTATGGAGATTGTCCACGGGCTGATCATTGTAGTTTGTTCCAACACTGTGCGAGTTGTTGATATCATTGTGTGCTATAATTGTAGTATGCTTAAAATAGAAAAAAATAAAGCACGTTAGTATAAGATGTACATATCAAAATACCACCACAATTGTCTATGCCCCATGGTGGGCACCAAACTGTTTACCGAAAAAATATGACAGTTGAATTTGTATCGTGATTATAGACACATGAATTAAATTGATCTTATAAAATAAATTAATCAAAAGAGCAAAATAATTAAAATAAGAATAATTGAAGAAAAGGCAAGCATGAACTTCAGAATATTCACATCTGGATCAAGAACAATTTGAAAATCTCGATAACACTTGTATAAAGCTTGAGAAAAAGAATGTTAATTAGTCTTTTACTATCAATATTTCTTGATGTCTCACAAATAGTTATGGGGTGTACGGTTACAATTCATGCCCTCTTAATTTTCACAATTAATACTATAATAAAAGGTATTTAAATGTAATGAATCATAATAAAAGCAAATAAAAGTCGCTGGAATCTTAGGGTCTTCTGTAATTTTCTACTCCCTCCGGTTCACAATAAGTAGGGACCAGTTTCCTTTTTTATTTTGGTTTAAAATAAGTGTCCAGTTATGTAATCAAGAAAGAATTTAATTTATTTTTACAAAATAACTCCTATGTACATATCCCTAAAAAAATTTCTTACTCCTCACATTAAATGCTTAATTAGGGGTAGTTTAGTCATAGTAGGTATTTTTATATAAAATTTAGCTTTTTTTAATAGTGTGCTAAAAGTAAACTGGTCACTTATTGTAAACCGGAGGAAGTATAACGGTTACGTCTTGAATTGCTTCTTTTTCATACATATCGCTTTCTCGTTCATTCAACTCTTAATACCGACTTTTGCCGTATGCATTTGTCAAGCGAGGAATTCACATAATTACATAAGAAGATGAATGAATTTAAATAAAGTACCAGATGTGACTTGCGAATTAGCTATAGGAGAAGATGCAATGTAAATGGCGAGGCATATAGGCTTTGCCAAAGAGAAAGTTGAAAAACTAAACAACCAAATCGTATCCGAATAGAAATTAAAGTAATTAAAAATAACTGAATGTATTTTGGCCCCGAGTGTGTATCAACATAAATTCGAATTAAACGACCAAACCAAACAACGAATGATATCACTACAATTGAGCATAGTCTCAGGATACTTGGATTAATTTGCAAAGTACTACTGCTGTTTCCGTAAATGTTGACTTGGCAATTTAGTCCAAGCTCTGAGAATTATTCGGTTAACCTTTCATTCATTGACCTATCATGTTTTAGGATTGTATACGATTGAAAATTTGAAATCAGGGCCGCACGGTTTTACTATTTGATCGAGAATAGAATGTTGCATCGAAGATCAACTTTCATGCCAAGCCATAGAGTTGAGGCATTGAGTTCGAGATCAAAATCTCTTTTTACAATTTGATCGAGACTGAAATGTTGCATCAAAGATCAACTTTCATGCCAAGTCATAGAGCTGAGTCATTGAGTTCGAGATCGAAATCTTTTTCGAAATCGAGGTAGGTATCAATTGAAACCAAGGGAGAGATACTCCGAGTAATGTCAGAGATACCTTAGTAACGGATGAACGAGATATTTGTGGCTAGTCGGAAAACATGAGTAAAATCTCATAACGAATCAAATCAAATGCGATTAATTAGCTAATTATATGATTCCTTCTGTAATTAGAGTTATACGATAAGTAGTATAAATTCATACAGTGTATCAACAACATTCCATAGTTTTACTTATAATTCCTCCAAAGATTTCGAAATAAACGCTTCTTTTGAGGTCGAATGCCATAAAATTATATTTACAATCATAGCCCTAATACATTCTTTTCTCTTTCTAATAACAATACTATGTTTCTTGGAAAAATAAGATCAGTTGGGACCCCAACAGCTCAAGTACATAACATTCCTCAAAGATTCTTCAGATTGTTTTGCCTTGTCGCTTCTGTCAATCAGTGAGGAAGAAGAAGAGGAAGAAGAAGAAGAAAGCTTCTTAGCTTGAGAGTAAGATCTCATGTTATTCTTTGCGTGCTGAGCTAAGGACCTCAAAGGGTAATTCCATCTACAGAAACCTTGATCTTTTAAAGCTTCCACTGCTCCAACACTGGCTGCTACTATCCACGCTCTCCTGCTTGTACTCATGATTACCTTTCTTAATTTTCTGTTTTGTTTTGATAGAGGAATATTGCTTTTGTTTCTCTGGTATTCTGATTCTAGTTTAGTTGATGATTTTAGATGATGGTAAGAGTTTGACGCTAAGGCTGAATTTATAGGCACTGAAAAGACGTGGTGGTATTGATAGAAAAGGACTTTTTGGAGTTTCTAAATACGATAAAACCAGTGGCTGTTTGACGAACTGTGTGCTCTTTACAGCTGCAGCAAGTGGTTTCCTAGTTATTTTATCGGAAATCATTTATGTACTGATTTTTTCATTGTTTATCGGAGGACAAGTAGTTGGACTGTTGGACTCTAGCAAAATGGATAAAAAAAAATAATTATATATCCCCCAATATTATTCACAAAAAAATAAATTTTTAAAACGAATCAAATATCGATAAGAACCATATTATGAGTTTCCGATAACTAATAATAACTAATAAGATTGATTTTTATATTTGTAAAACCTGAAATTAGAGGTTCTTCGAGTTTGAAATCTCCCAAAGTTGATCATATTCAAGAAACTACGCTTGTGATATAGATATTCATATTATCCGCCGCTTAACTTATTTTTTATCCGTATTAAATAAGATCAGAGCCAGATAATATGGTTTGGTTGAGAAAAGGGTAGCTAATAATGCAGTGGTCGGAAAAATTAAATAATATAAGGATTATACAATATAGAAGTTGTTTTTGTTAATTACTTAGGGTGTGTTTGGTATGACGGAAAATGTTTTTCAAGAAAATATTTTCTTGGAAAATAAGTGGTAATCTTATTCATTTTCCGTTGTTTGGTACGCAAATTAAGGAAAATATTTTCTCAAGAGTATTCATAAATAATTTTGATACAATAAACATGAAGCTATAAACTTTCGAACCAACAACTTTTCTAACCCACAAATTTCATAAATGTTTGAACCGCAATACTTTCGAAACCGCGAAATTTCGAACTCGTAAATTTTATAATTTCTAAACCCGTAAACTTCGAAACACATAAACCTTCAAACTCATAATTTTGGAACTTGTAAAAATTTGAACTTGTAAACCGAAAGATGAAAAAAGTAAAACTGAAAATATATTTTTTTTTAAAAAAAATCCCGGGTGTTGNTTAAAAATTACAAAAAAAAAAAGTAAGAAAAAAAATTTCTTATGCGGGATGGAGGCAGGGGGTGCGAATGGGGTGCAAAAAAAAACAGAAATTTAAAAATTATAAAAAAAGTAAAAAAATGTTTTCTAGTGCGGGATTGGAGACGGGGGTGAGGGGGATGGGGGTACAGAGGGGTGCAGAAAAAAAAACAGAAATTTTAAAATTAAAAAAAAAAGTAAAAATAAATATATATTTTTGCAGGGGTGGGCGGTGGGGGTGGGGTGGGTTGGTGAGGGTGAGGGTAAATAATATGGTGGGGAAGGTTGATAAGGAGTTTTGGAAAATGTTTTCCCTCCCTTGATAGGGAAAATATTGTCCTCCAATTGGAGGAAAATGAGTTGATGAGTAAAATATTTTCAAAACATTTAAGTCACCCAAACATGAAAAAATTGAAAATCATTTTCCGAAAAATATTTTTCTTCAAACCAAACACAGCCTTAGTGTGATATATTTTATATTAGCATACGATCTATTATTTTAATATATTTGGTCTTTTTAAGTAAAATAATTTCTTTTCTTACTAGATATGGGATAGTTTTATTATGTTAGTATTTCTAAACCCATATATCACTAATATTTATATTCTTATTTTATATTTAATCCAAAATAAAATTACTATTTATGAAGAAAATAAGGAGGAGCAATCAAACATTAAATTAATTAATGCAGGAATTTTATGTGGAGATAACCAAACGACACCTAAGTGTACAGAAGTTTAGGAGCTTTGAACCTCTATGGTTTTACAAATTTATTTTAGTTGTACGGAGATCCTACAACATTCCAATAAATTTCTAATTTTAGGCATATTTTAGCTCAAAAAGAGATTACTCATAGTTGATGCTTATGTTAACTACAATAATTAAAGTAATAATGACTTAGGAGTATGTATTATATGTGTAATAAATAAGTAATTCCGTTTCAATTTAAATGATATATTTTCCTTATTATTATGTTCCAAAAAATATTACACATCTTTATATTTAAAAAACAATAAAACATTAAACTTTTTATTTTACTCATTTTACTTTAACGAGAATCTTTTATAGTCACACAAATATTATTTTTTATAGTCACACAAATATTATGACCCCAAAAAACTTATACGCCTTAACCTTTTAGAACCACATATTTCAATTTTTTTTTTTTCTAAAACTTTATGCCAAATCAATTAATTACATAAACGGTATTCCAAGGAAGAAATTGGACACGTTTTTTCAAGTGAGGAATTCACATAATTACACGAGAAGATGAATGAATTTATAAATAAAGTACCAGATGTGACCATTGTGTATTAGCTATAGGAGAAGATGCAATGTAATCCATTATTATACTTTAACTAGTCAATTTGTCCGCGCTTTGCGCGGTCTTGAAAAACTAAAATACGAATGAAAATTAATTGTTAAAATTTTTATAATTGAAAAAATAAGTTTTACTCTTTGATCAATTTTATATTCTCTATGTTCTTCAACCATAGCATCGTGAATTATGATGTAATGCATTTCTAAGGTTGGTTGCTTCTTTCTTAAATATTGATTGTGCTATTTATGATATTTTGATTATACCTTACATCATGCCCACAAAATGGAAGCCATCGCTAATGAGCAATTTAATTTTTAAAACAGAAAATCTAAAAAAAGAGATATTATATAAACCAAAAACAAAAATTCAACAAAACAAATAGTTCTTAAGGCTAAGTTTTGTATTTCTATAATATCCTCATATTATCCTTCGATTTCATTCTTTTTATCTACTTTTGTATTTGGAGTATTTTTGGATTTCCTAAATAAGGTATTAAAGGAAAAGGAGAGAAAATATGACATTTAAAACACTCAATGAAATTTGAGAAAATGTCATTATTACAATTTTTAATCAAAATTCAACCGAGGAAAAGCAGAAGGAGCAAAAAGAGAAGAGGAAGTGGAAAAGTCATTAACCATTTCATTTATGGTTTTACCGTTACTTTTCCCCAGACCTAACAAACCTTCTTTAAATTTATAATTCCCTTTCCCCAATTCAAATTCCCCCAGGCTTCTTTGCTTATTTCTTATTTGGAAAACATTCTATCAATTCCTACATAAATTTTGTTTCCTTTGACGTCAATGAAGACATTAAATTTTATTTCCTTCATAATTCCCGGTCTGTAATCCGTTTAGAAAATCTAAAACAACAAATGATAGTAATATTACACTGAAAGAACAAAAAAAAAATTATGTAGACCCTATTTGATAATTATATTTTCAGATTTTGCAGGAGAAATAATATAAAATATATAATGCTAAACTTGATCTTAGCCAAAAGGTTGAGAAAAGTACATAAAATGTATAACACATTCTCAGTTATATAGAAAAATATTCTCTCACTTGATCCAATGACATGTACCTTCTCCATTCAAATTGTAGATTAAAAATAAGAACTTAACTATGTAATACATATGTAAATCCAAATGGTATCTTTTTGCTAATATATCAATAGTAAAAGTTTACATATTTAACTACGTAATTATGTAAGTGGTAGCAAAAAATGATCTTATACATATACACGAACCTTGTGACTCCTTTTTTTAGAGTGCTGGTGGTGTTCTTTCTTTTGTTGATATTTTTTGATGAAACTCTGCACTATGGTAACGATTCGATCGGTCGTTTTGCGTTATCAAATTCCATTCCTCTAAATGTTGTGGTTTATGACTTGCGGGGGCGGGTGGTGTCGCGCCCCTCTTTTTTCCTTAGCGGAGATCGGGTTTATGACATTCTGACAACTCATTTTAAAGGAAGAGGGTTAAAAGAAGAGTTACCACCTAACGATTTTAAAGGTGCGTTAGGGCACCTAGAGTAATTAACTCATGAGACTAGTTTGCATTACCAGAGATTGAGTAAGGGCTTGAAATTATCCCGAGGGAAAGGTGTTAGGCACCCCTCCAGATCCATGACTATTGTTCCCGGCCAAATGATTTTCGTAAATTTGTACAATAAGAAAATAACAAGTGAAGGCTCAAATAAGAGGGGATTTCAAATAAGCGTTGAAGTTATTAAATTTTGAAAGAACTAATAAAAACATTTGAGAGAAAAGATATCTTAGGTTTTAAAACAATATGGATCACATCAATGCAATACCCGATAGACACTCCTCAGAGAGGGGCTACACGTGGTATTAACGCACCGGTCATCATATCCATATTCTACCCTTTCCCACCCCGTGAAGGTAATTAAAACGTGTGTTGGTCACGAACTCTATTGTGTGCTATTACCCGTCCCATCCTATCAGTCCCGGAGGAGGCTAGGACTACTATCCTAAAAGGAGGTACTAGGCTAACCCCTAGGTTTAAAAGACAAGATTCTAAGTGACAAGCAAAACAGTTAGGACTACAATGGGAAAGACAAATAAGAGCAGATATGAGGCTCAAGTATTCCTCCACAGGTTATGCACATAATTAGCACGACTCAAACACAAGTAAGGCTTTTTTAACTTCAGAACCTAAGGCATGATATCTAGGCGAGAATGCAATAAAGAGGCAGTTTTATTACTGAATTTTAGAGAAGGAATTTTACCAGTTTCTGACTATTGATTTTAACTTGTTGTTAGTCAAACAGTATGTATAAAGGGGTATACTTTTAGTTTTAACAAGTTTAATACCTAAGGCTTGCCTAGGCGCACCAATTAGTACAAAATTGCTCAAGTTATACTATTCTAAGTGCCCAGCTTTTAGAAAACAGTTACTAAACATGGGTAGTTAAAGCAGAACGCAGTAGTTTCACGGAGAACCAATTCTTTGTTACATGGTTTTCTAGGTGTACGTAGAAGTGTGTACAGGAATGCAAAGCATGTTCTAACACAAGATTTTGGCATAAGTGACATGAACATGCTGAAAACAATATCCTAAGGGACATGATTTCTAATGCAGGATTGATGGTTGTTAATGTTATCATTTATCCTAGAAAAACAGGATTTCTATGGTGATGCAATTATAGCAGATGAGAATGTTGAAGCAGTAATATTGTGATAGCCACTTTTGTTGTTATTCATCCTATAAACAAGGTTTCTACGAGTAATGATATGCTGAATGCAGTAAAGATGAATAACATGATATGTATGGCATGCTTGTTGTACCTAGACATAGTTACTATTGCACACATAAGGAAAGTAAACCTAAGGCATGATCTCTACCCGTACTTACACTATAGCATGCATATTCCCACCTGTTTCCACTATCCAACCCCAAATTTTTGTTTACAAATTATTACAGACCAGAGATCATAAATTACATAACCAAAAGACAAATAAGAAGTTATCTCTATAGGGAGCCTTCATTAAGGCCCAGATCTTCCAAACCTCAAAGCCTTTAGTATTTCATAGCCTTTCATAGTCCGGGTGTGTCAAAGTTCCCTAAGGACCTCATGGACTCCCGGGAAATGCTCACACCCAGACATGGTCACCAAGAATTAAACACGTGCCGTGTGAAAATACCAGTCTCAGTGTGTCAAAGTTCAGAGGGAACAAGAGGTTCCCAAAGCAGTGCCCACACTGAGGGGGTGGAGCTTAAGAGTCTAGGAGTAAAGTGAAGTACCAGAGGTGAGTTTAAAAAAAAATTGAAAGAGACTTAGTTGAAAGATTTTATAACTAAGAGAGTGGTTTGGAAAATAGCTTTTCAAAAACAGCAGTGGAATCATATAAATGACAGATCAATCATAGAACCCTAACAAATTTCAACAATACTCAAAGAACAGCCTTCACACAAGGATCATGGGAGCTGGGGACAAATAGATCATATAACAGACAGAAGTCCTTGCAATTAGTGCAGATGGTAATACATAGATTCAGGAGTACTTGATTAAACATAGTTGCAGAAAATCAGAGAGGCTTAGGGGATTCAGGGGAATCAGGAGACAGCAGAGCATAGGATTTAATACTAAACATGACATTAAAACCAGTTGGGAAAATGGTCCAATAGATGCATACCAGGAATGGACAACAACATATAAGTATTAGTCAGGTTACTGATTTAACAGAGCATGCAGACCCTAAAGAGATAAGACATGGCTAGCATACGTAGATGGAGCAAAGAGATTAATTGCATGTTGAATAGCAGTACCACAGATAGAAACAAATCAGGAATATGATAAACTGAAGCAGTAGGAAACACATTGGTTTGAAACTTGAATCGAAATTAGAACATACCAGTGTAAGAGATAATGAACACAGAATGAGAAAGAGAGATAGCACAATGATTAGCCTTGACTTGTAGCCGGCTAACAATAGACAGTAGCAAGTAGCACAAAAGAGATGGAGCTGAGAGTTTAAGTGTAAGAGAGATAACTTTGAACCACAAGTGTACGTGTGTATGTTATTGAAAGGCTCTCCTATTTATAGTTGAAAAACAAGTAGTAAAATAAGGTAGAAATCACAGTAGCATGGTAATTAAGGAACTCAAAATCAATTAATCAGGAAATTAAGGCAAGTACTCCATTAAGTCAAGGGATTTAATTCAAACCGTAAGGATCAGTGACATATAAGGCAAGAAGGGCTAGTTCATGATTAATAAGGAAGGAATCAATTTGTTCAGTAATTGTAAGGACTCAGAATCAGTAAAATAATAATTAGCTCAAGTCTTCCCTTAATTAAGGGAGTCATTTCAACGGTAAGGAAGAGGTAGCAAATAAGGAAAGAACTCACGTAGCAGGGGTATAGAAATCAAAGAGGTAATTCAAACATTGCAAATACAGAACAAGTAATTAGGGCTAGGTACATAGAGTCTAATTAAGGAAATAACATTAAGGATCCCTTAATAGTGCAATCAACCACATAATAAGGTAATAGAATGATTTAAAGTTGTAAAAACAAGCAAAGTAGTCGAAAATCAGTAAAGAGTCTTTACATAAGAAATCAGGGATTCGAAATTGGTACTATTTAAGGGAAACCCTCATCTATCTAAGGAAATAATCAGAATCAGCAGAGGATATCGTATGAAAATCAGTATAGTACTACTCACAGTCATTCAGGGATTCAAGACAATACTGATTCAAGCAGGATAAACACACAAGAAACAACAGAATCAAAGATCCAATAGCATAGTGAAGCAATAATCACAAATAATCAGGGATTACTCATGGGAAAACAGACACACATACAAATCGAAAGAAAAAGACATACTCAGAATTTAGAATACAGTGTTAAAACTGAAGTTTTAACATAATAAATCGTGATTAAAAGTGATAAAACGTTTAAGCATATGAGAGAAATCACTTGAACTTTGAACAAATCGTTTTGCAGAAAAAGTTTTAGAAACCCTAAGTGAAAACCCGTTTAAGAAAGAAAACCTTTAAGAAGAATACCATAATAACTCGTAATAAACCCGGATCTAGTGTAGATCTAAGAGAATAGGAAGTTTCAAATGTTAGGGTTTTACAGAAAACCTCTGAGAGGACGAAAAAGAACCTCGAACAGCAATGGCTTGAGCCTCAGAGGTCTTTATAGCCTTTCTCAGAATCAAGCTTTTGGAGGCTTGAAGTGAATAGGGACACCAGGGGTGTAAGCAGATAGGTTCTCTCCCTTTCAGAGCCTTAGGGAGGACATCACCGCCATAGGAGAGCCATGAGAGGCAGGAGGACGAAGGCCTCAAGGTCTCCGGCAAAGGGGTGGCCGGAGAAGATGAAGGAGTTCATCGGAACTGAAGAGACGGAAGTCTCCAGAAGAGACTAGAGAGAGAGAGAGATGAGAGTAGAGAGATTAGGGATCGTGAGAGAGTGAGGGGTCGGAGGGGGGTAGTTGGGGTTTAATTATGGTAACAAATATCTGGGTCGTTGATCTAATTTGATCAACGGCTCAGATTGGTTTGAAATTGGGCTGGGTATTCAATTGGTCTAGGCTGGGCATTCAATTAGGTTAATTAATCCGGTGGGTTGGGCCTAAAATCAGGCTAGAATTTTAAATAAAATGCGGCTAGTTGTTAAATACCCATTAAATAGATAAATAACTAATAAAAATAGCTAATAATTGTAAATAATGAAATTAATGCTAAATAAATGAAATTAGGGTTATTAGCCAATATTAAATAAAAAAATTACTAGTTATTGAATTACAAATAGCATGAATGTGCAATTAGGCCGTAGTTGCAAAATTTGTATAATTATAATCAAATAGTGCCTAATTCGTTAATTTGTGAAATAATTAAATCCTAATAGAATTAAATAGTATTTAAAGATATATTGAGCTGGGAAACATTTGAAAATTATTTATAATACCATTTATGAATAATTATTGGATATAAAACACAAAATAAACAAGACAATAATTTGATAAAATTATGGAAAATTATGGAAAAATACCTATTATTATAAAAAGTGATTTTGAAGGTATATATGCAAGTTTAAGAATAATTTAAGGAAAAATTAGGTATCAACAACTGCCCCTTTTTACCCGGAAAGGATGAAAGAGTTGCCGGGTAAAGATATGATGGCCAATTTTGACCGAGTGGAAATAGTTTGAAAGTTTTAGGCCGCACCCTGCCTTTTGAGCTGCCTACATATCCCTGGTTTTACAGGAATCAGGCTGTATGTAGTTCAGGAGTCACCGGCGAAGCGTACCGGTGAAGTTTTATAAGGACAGACACAAGGTGCAAGGTAAGGTGAACAAAATGGCTTGTGGGGTAGTTAGGAGAACTGGAGCGGGGCCGCTCCTGCCTGGATGGTTGTTCCTAGCCGGATTTCCTGCAAATGAATAACAAGCATGTATTGTGCGTAATTTAAACATGATGCAAATTTCCATTGGACCATGATTGTTGTCCTCGGACGGTTGAGAATGACGTCCTTAGACCATGATGTCCTGGGCCATGAATCGCTTGATGCGGGATTCGCGGGCTATGAAATGATGTTCTCAGGCCATGAAGATGGTGCCTCTGAACCATGATGCCTTTGAATAATGATATGCAAACTGATAAAAGAGATCCTTAGGCCATGACATGGTGTTCTCGTGCCATGGAGATGGTGCCTCCGAACGATGACGCCTTTGGATAGGTTGGCAATATTTCAGCTCATGAAAATGCAGTAGTATGATGCTAACAAGACAGAGCTTAGTCTCGCAAATTAAAGGGGAAAAGCTTAGCCCGAAAGGAATCGAAGTGAATAATGATAGAGACAGTGATTGCTTTGAAAAGTAAATAGGAGGCAGTGCTTAGCCTCGGAAGGCAGAAAAGTAGCTTTATGCAGGATGTAAATGCAGATGGAGGTAGCGTTTAACCTCGGAAGGCAGAATAGTAGCCTTATGCAATGTAAATGCAGATGAAGACAACGTTTAGTCTCGAAAGGCAGAATGGTAGCCTTATGCAATGTAAATGCAGATGGAGACAACGTTTAGTCTCGGAAGGTAGAATGGTAGCCTTATGCAATGCAGATGCAGAGGGAGACGGCGTTTAGTCTCGGAAGGAAGAAAGGTAGCCTTATGCAGGAACGAATGAAAATGGAGACAGTGTTTAGTCTCGAAAGGCAGAAAGGTAGCCTTATGAAATGAATAAAATGACAATGAGAATTCTTAGCTGGTGATAGATTGCGACACTGTGATTGTCGTGAGTGTTATGATAATTGAAGCATCGTTTGTGCTGGAAATAAATGTCGGTCATGTGTGACGAGTTTGAGGACCATGTCTTTGAGCATTATATGTCGTCCGGGTGGATAATATGTTTTCGGGGCCTTTTCCACCTTTGTGCCTGCATCCAAAGAAAAATTGTGAGTTCTGTAAAGGGAAGGTTAGTTCGCATTCCCGCTGGCCTTGCTTGACTCGTTCGCGTGATCATGATGATACTGTTTGTATTGTTGGGGTAGCATTTACTAAACAAGTTGTTTCAAAAATAGAGCATGCATGATTTTGTACAAGTATAATATAAGCATATAATCTAAAATAGTTTTATATGAACCAATGACCGTGGCACGGTTCGAGGCATTGCAACCTCTCCTGCTACTAGGGGTGCTTATCGGGCGGATCGGGCGGATCGGGCGGATAATTACGCCTAACGGTTCGGCTTAATGGTTATCGGATTATAAATATAGTATTCCGTTAGCCATCCAATAAGATAACGGGCGGATTGGTATCGGATTAACGATTATCGGGCGGTTATCGGACGGTTTATCGGCTAAACCAGATAGCTTTTTTGAACAATCACAATCTTTTTTTGAATACCAAACGGCAAACTGCATAGTATAAAGCTCACTATAACAACACAAAAAGCTCAAAGCTTTTAAAGAAACAAAGTAAGATAATTGGTGATGTAGTACTCCAGCACCTTTTACTATTCTTGTATCATTTTATCAGATATTCGGTCATCTGTCTTTTATTTTTAAGACCTAAATCTTCAATTATACCCGATGTATCTGTCTTGCATGATCTACGAAACGATCTGAAGTTACCCTCGTGATTTAAGTTGATCAATTAATCAAAGTAGCATAACTGTACCTCATTGATCTCATTCTCATGTCAAAAAAAATTATCCTATTGTGAGCATGCAGTGTGTGTATTTGAGCTGCTAGGGGTAAAAATATAAATATAAAAAATTTTAATGGCTAAACGGTTTATTCAATAAGAAAATTGAGTAATTCGCCCCCAAACCGTTAAGCCGTTAATTATCAAATCTCAATCCGTTCACCATCCATTACCCCGATAACCCAATACCAATAAGCCAATAAGTCATCGGTTTGGTTCGGTTAACGGTTACGGTTCGATTTTTAACAGCCCTACCTGCTACAGAATTTTGGGGGTCCTCCTCAAAATTCTGCCCCAGTTTGGATAGATGAATACTTCTGACGGCTGCTCGTGCGGCGATCGGCTGAACTTGCTTCAGAATTTTGAGGGTCCTTCTCAAAATTCTGCCCCAGTTTCCAATTATGGGGGGAAATGAGATTTTTATTGAATTGTGACCGAACCCATAGGGTTGCCTACGTATCCCCTCTTAAACGGGAATCAGGTCAGGCATAGTTCAATTTACATTGTTGACAAAGCATAAAGAGTTACACATAGTAGCGCTTGACTGCATCTGAATTGATTGGTTTTGGCCAAAATTCTCCGTCCATTTCTGCAAGTATAAGTGCTCCTCCTGTCAGCACTCTGTGAACCATGTACGGTCCTTGCCAGTCGGGCGAAAATTTCCCTTTGGCTTCGTCTTGATATGGAAAGATTTTCTTTAACACCAGCTGCCCTGGTGTGAATCGTCTCGGCTTAACTTTCATGTTGAAGGTTCTGGACATTCTGTTCTGGTAGAGTTGACCATGAAAAACTACGTTCATTCTCTTTCCGTCTATGAGGGCTAGTTGACGGCTTCTTACCCATTCTGCGTCGCTGATCTCGGCTTCTTGTATGATTCTCAGAGATGGAATCTCAACTTCGGCAGGGAATAACAGCCTCTGTACCATAAACCAGCATGTAGGGAGTTGCCCCGGTTGATGTGCGGACCGTGGTGCTGTATCCCAACAAGGCAAATGATAACTTCTCGTGCCAGTGCTTGTGCTTTTTTATCATCTTTCTCAATATCTTCTTGATGTTTTTGTTAGCGGCCTCTACGACTCCATTCATCTGAGGTCTATATGTTGTGGAGTTTCTGTGTTTGATCTTGAATGTTTCACACATAGCTTTCATTAAGTCGTTGTTGAGGTTGGAACCATTATCAATGATGATTGACTCTGGAACTCCGAACCGACAAACAATGCGGTCACGGACAAAGTCGGCCACGACTTTCTTAGTAACTGGTTTGTAGGAAGCTGCTTCGACCCATTTTGTAAAGTAATCAATGGCAACCAGAATGAACATGTGTCCGTTGGAGGCGGCAGGCTCAATTGGTCCAATGACATCCATGCCCCAGGCAGCGAACGATCATGGTAAACTTGTTGCATTAAGCTCACTCGGAGGTACCTTTATCATATCCCCATGTATTTGACAGCGGTGGCATTTTCGGACGTACTGGATGCAGTCCGTTTCCATGGTCATCCAGAAGTAACCAGCCCGAAGTATCTTCTTTGCTAGAACAAAACCGTTCATATGCGGACCGCAGGTCCCATCATGAATTTCCTCCAATAATTTTGATGCTTCGTTTGTGTTGACGCACCTTAACAACCCCAAATCAGGAGTCCTCCTATACAGGATTCCTCCGCTGTGAAAGAAATTGTTAGACAATCTCCAAAGTGTGCATTTCTGAGTGGCATTTGCAAGCTCTGGGTATGACTGGTCTCTGATACTAGGACTGCTCCAATACCAACTCCTTTGAAGTTTGCTACTCCATCAAAGAACATCCTCCAACCGTTGTAGGACTCTGCAATGCCTTCTCCTACGAATGATACCTATTCATCAGGAAAATACATTTTCAGGGGTTTGTATTCTCCGTCCATAGGATTATTAGCAAGATGGTCTGACAATGCCGGTCACTTGACTGCCTTTTGAATTACATAGACAATGTCAAACTCGATCAGCAGGATTTTCCACTTGGCTAGCTTGCCAGTAGGAATGGGCTTCTGAAAGATATACTTTAATGGATCCATCCTTGATATGAGATATGTTGTGTAGGCGCAGAAGTAGTGCCTCAGCTTCTGAGTGACCCAAGTCAAAGTGCAGCAGGTGCGTTCCAGCAAAGAATACCGGGCCTCATACGGAGTGAAATTCTTGCTGAGATAGTAAATAACTTGCTCCTTTCTCCCAGTTTCATCATGTTTCCCGAGAACACAACCGAAATCTCCATCCAATACGGCAAGGTAGAGTAGCAGGGGTCTACCTGGCTCAGGTGGCACCAAGATCGGCGGTGTTGATAAATATTCCTTGATTCTGTCCAAAGCCTTTTGACAATCCTCGGTCCACTTAGTTGCGGCGTCCTCCGGTCCACTTAGTTGCGGCGTCCTTCTTCAGCATCTTGAAGATCGGCTCACAGATGACTATAGACTGTGCTATGAATCTGCTGAATGTAATTAAGCCTTCCTAAGAAGCTCATAACATCCTTCTTGTTCTTTGGCGGTGGTAATTCCTGAATGTCTTTGACCTTTGATGGATCCAATTCTATTCCCCGGCGGCTTACAATGAATCCCAGCAACTTCCCAGCAGGAACCCCGAATGCACACTTCGCGGGGTTCAGCTTCAGATTGTATTTTCTCAACCTGTTGAAGAACTTCCTCAAATCCTCCATATGGTCAGCAACTTTCTTTGATTTGACAATGACATCGTCCACATATACCTCGATCTCTTTGTGAATCATGTCATGGAATATGGTAGTCATATCCCTCATGTAGGTGGCCCCTGCATTCTTTAGACCGAACGACATCATCATATAACAGTATACTCCCCGTGGCGTAATGAACGCCGTTTTCTCAACATCTTCCTCATCCATCCAAATTTGATGATAACCAGCGAAGCAATCTACGAAGGACTTTAACTCATGTTTGGCGCAGTTGTCAATGATAATGTGCATATTTGACAAGGGGAAATCATCTTTTGGACTGGCCCGGTTGAGATCCCGCTAGTCGATACAGACTCTGACCTTGCCGTCCTTCTTCGGTACAGGTACAATGTTGTCTAACCATGTCGGGTACTCAACTACCTGGAGAACTTTGGCGTTGATCTTCTTGGTAACCTCCTCCTTGATTTTCAAACTCATATCAGGTTTGAACTTTCTGAGCTTTTGCTTTACTGGCGGACATGTTGGATTGTTGGCAATTTGTGAGCCACAATAGATGTACTTAGACCAGTCATGTCAATGTACGACCAGGCAAATATGTCTTCATACTCTTTCAGAAACTCGGTGTACTCTTTCCTCTCTGATGATGACAAATGAATACTGATGCGTGTTTCCTTGATGTTTTCTGAATCTCCTGGATTGATAACCTCAGTCTTGTCCAGGTTAGACTTAGGTCTATTTTCAAAGTTTTCGACCTCTTTAACAATCTCATTGGGTATATCGTCTTCATCTGAATCAATGTCTGTTTGTTGTGTTGCATCATTGCACATTACAGTCATCGGTTCATCAAGACAAGTAATAGTAACGCCGGAGGCTCAGCGGGCTTTGGTAATCCTGATAGACCAGTTCTTGAGATATTTTCCCTTGCTTACTACCTGTACGTAAGGGCCTTCCTCCCCCTCCTCCTCGAGAATAACACATCAATCCATATCAATGTCTTCCAAAAAAAAATCCCCCATCGTTGCCAGTGCTTCCTCTTCATCTGATGCATAGATGATGTCGTCCTGCTTGAAGTTCTGCTCCAGATGAGGTATCGGCTACTCCAGGAGCTAGTGATGACTGCGCCATGGTGGCGACTAGTTTCTGAATTCTTCCCATGTTTACTCATACCCCAAACCGAAAGTAGTACCATGTTTCTTGAGTTTTATGGGCTTCGTGATCCTTGGAGGTTCTTACCGAGCCCTTTTCCTGGCTCGTACCCTCTCCAGTTCAGTATTCTCTCGATCTTGCTATCCCACCACTTGTCCTTGTCGATGGCATTGACTCATTCAATATGGTCATCCATCCAGTTTTCTCTTTCCATCGATCTCTGGGATAGTCTGGCGACTATAAATAGGGTTGTTATCGTCGCCGTGAATGATCACCTCTTGGTGGTTCCACTTGAATTTCACCGCCTGATGTAGTGTTGATGCTACGGCCCCAGCAGCATGGATCCAGGGTCATCCCAACAGCAAGTTATAAGATGCCGGCACGTCTATTACCTAGACGTCCACCTCGAACCAGGTTGGTCCCATCTGTAGGCATAGACTGATTTCCACCATGGTAGATCTTTGAGACCCGTCAAAGGCTTTCACGTTGATTGCTACCTCTCTTATATCTTATATTCCTTTACCCAATTTCTTGAGCGTTATTAACGGACAAATGTTAAGACTGGAACCTCCATCGATCAAGATCCTTGTGATGAAATGATCTTCACATTGCACGGTGATGTGCAATGCTTTGTTGTGTCCCAATCCCTCAGGTGGTAATTCGTCTTCATGAAAAATAATTTTGTGACTTTCCAGTACCTGGCCCACCATGGTGGCCATTTCTCACTATTGATGTTGTTCGGCACATATGCTTCACTCAACATTTTCAACAAAGCACTTATGTGCGTCTCAGAATTCTGCAGCAAAGAGAGAATGGATATCTGTTCTGGTGTTTGTTCAGTTGGTCGATGACCGAATATTCCTTAGCCTGTATTTTCCTCCAAAGGTCATCTGAACCTGTTTCCATGAGGGGATGACGGTTGGCAGCTTGCTTGCTTGACTCGGCCAGATTATCAGGGGTGTAGACCCTACCAGTTCTTGTCATACGCTGTGCTGCAATGGCTTCCTCAGATCGGGTCTTACCTTTCCTTCTCGCCTTGGCTGTATAATCCCAAGGGATAGCATTTGAATAGAAATGTGGTGTGGTTGTCATTTCCGCTGATATTGGTACGACTATCCTCACTTCGAATGGAATATGTGCTTTGGGTGGCAAGACTGCAACCTCAAACGGTGCAGGCGCATTTGCCGGAGACACGAAATCAAACTCAATCGGTACTGGTGCTTTTGCAGGCGGCGCTGCTTCAAACTCCAGTGGTATAGACATATTCACCTCAGCATTCTCAGATGGTTGAATCTGGACTATGATCGGGTTGAGAGTGACTGCAGGTTTCTTTGGGTCATCGCCTTCTGTGATCAACCCGATGGATCCCTCGGGATCCCAATCATCTTCTATTTCAATCATATGTATACCTCCACCCTTATGGTCTGGCAAAGGGTTGTTGCAAACATTCGGAGCGGGGTCTTTTGCCACAATAATATTGTTATCAATGAGAGTCTGTATCTTATCTTTCAGAGAGCGGCATTCTTCGATGGTGTGTCCTTTCATGCCAGAATGGTATGCACAGGATTTGTTTGGGTTAACCCACTGAGAAGGGTTCTCAGGGGTGGCAGCGGGGATAGGTGTGACGTAACCAGCAGCTTTGAGCTTTTCATACAGCTAGTCGATGGTCTCGGCTATGGTGGTATATTATTTTGGAGGGCGACAATCAAAGTTAGGACGAGGCCTAGGGAAGTTTTGACGGGTAGGGGGTGAATGGTAATGGGATTGTTAGGAATTATAGGTGTTGTAGACGGGAGTGGGTTGTGAATATCTAGGTGAGGTAGGTTGATATGTGGGTGGTGGAGATTGGTATGTGGCGGTGGATCTTGGTATGTGGGCGGTGGAGCTTGGTATGTGGGCAGTGGAGCTTGGTAAGAAGGTGAGGGTGCTTGGTAGTTCGGGGTTGGCTGATATGTGAGTGGAGGTGTTGGATAGATTTGGTATTTGGATGGGGATTTCGATCTTTGTGCAACCATTACAGCTCTCATGTCTCTCTTCTTAGACACACCACCAGCTTGTAAAGCCTTGTTAGTGGCTTGCAAAGCTTCAAAATTTGTAACCATACTGCTTTTGATACCTTCTTCAATCCGCTCTCCTAATTTGATAATGTCAGAGAACTTGTGGCCTTCAACCATCATCAGTCGTTCATAATATTGCGGGTCCTGAGCCCAGACAAAGAATTTGTTCATCTGCTCTTCCTCTAGAGCAGGTCTGACTTTGGCAGCTTCCGACCTCCAACGAGTAGCATACTCGCGAAAGGTCTCTGTGGGTTTCTTCTTCAAGTTTTGAATGTAAAACACATTTGGTGCATTTTCTGTATTGAATCTAAACCTGTCCATGAAGTCTGTTGCCATGCCTACCCAGTTTGACCATTTCTTGGGGTCTTGGCTGATGTGCCAAGACAATACATCTCCCTTCAAACTCCTCATGAATAGCTTCATGCGGATCCTTTCGTCTTTCCTTACGCCAACCAATTTATCACAGTAGGTCCTCAGATGGACCCTCGGATCACCAGTGCCGTCAAACATTTCGAACTTTGGAGGTTTGTACCCCTCGGGTAGTTCGACATCTGGTTGTATACAGAGGTCTTCATAGTTCATACCTTCAATTCCCTTGACTCCTTCAACACCCTGAACTCGGCTAGTCAGCTTTCTAAGTTCCTCAGCCAGATTCTTGATAAGTAGGTTCTTTTCATCAGACTCGGATGTATGTGTGATAGGTGGAGTGGAGTGAGTCACATTTTCCACGTAGATGGGATTGTAATAGGCATGGAAGTGGTCTTTTGTGTGATTCTGAGGTTCCGGGAGTGGAGGCGTAGTGTTGTGGTGGCAAGTATTGCACTGTGTTGGAGGAGTTTGGTTCTTTGAGGGAGTGGCGTGATGATGAAGTGCGGGATGGTTTTTTTGCCTTGGGATATTCTTTGGAGGTGTAGGGTTGACGTCTGGGACGTTAAGGGAAAATGACGGATTGGCCAGATTCCGGACCTGGTCGAGCTCCTCTTGAAACTTTAACAATTTATGTTCTAATGGTGACATATTCTCATACAAGACTTGAATACCCCGGCCATCAGTAGTCTCAACTTGTTCAACCGTATTTTCCTTCCTGATACCGCTGGATTCTGCTATCTTACTCTTGCCTTTGTTTCTTCCTTTGGGAGGAGGAGTAGGTGGAGGCCCTTTGGATCTTGTGCGGTAGGTGGATGATGCCAGAATGCACGAACTAACCTTTTGGGGAAGGGAATAATAACTAAAAGAGAAACAAAAACAAAAGGTAACCGAGTCAGTGAGGATTATAAAAAATATTACAGTAATTAAACACGTAATGCGGAAATGTGAAGCGCATCCTAAGTTGGGGACCTCTTTGTGCCCAAGGTAGGCCTAGCGACAAATTGATTTGGAGAACTTAAAATGCTAAATGCCTCATTTTATTGATAAAAAATAGACAAATCTTAAAATGACTCTAAATATGCGGAAAATAAAAGTCACTAATGGCCATAGGCCTTATTACATCAAAGAAGATAAAAAGAAAAACACCCTTATGTACTTGGTCGTAGAAGGACCTTCCCCGGATTCGGCGTCCTTGCTTCCCTCGATCAGCTTTCCCAACTCGCGGAGCCCCAACAGTAGGTAAGTTCTGGCTAGATATCCCCCTTCAGCTCCCTCAGCCTTTTGGTAGGTCTCGATCCTCTTGATGAACTTTTTCTCTAGATCAACTATGCCTCGCTCTAAGTATCCTAGCCTCTTGTTGGTGTTGACAGCCATATCCTTCCATTCCTCGATCAGCCTTTTGTTGGACTCGTGTATCTTGTGATGATCATCCTCACATTCCCATATCCTCTTGCGCAGTTTCTTGAACTTAACTCGTGCTTTAGCCTTCTCATCTATAACCCGATGACCTCGAATGAACCCTGGCTCGACTTGACCCTCCATATCTTCTTCTAACCAACCTAAATAGAAAGGAGTGCAACCGGCGTGATACTTATCTAGCTCGATGGTGTCTTTTTCAAGACTAATCTTGCAATGCCATAGGTGCTGAGCTTGGCACTTGTGAGGGTTGTCATCATTCTAAAAGTCTGCTCGGAGATGGCTCATTTTCTCAACCCTAGGTATGACCTACTTCCTACCTGCTTGCCTCATAACTCGCAGAGGGACGTAAAGGTATGTACCCCTCAGACCAATCAGCATCATAAATGAAGCGTCTCAGGATCAAATGATGAACTCGTCTGTCGGAAACCACTCAAACATCCATTGAACCTGATTCTTGGTCAAGTTACCAAATAACTCAACCCACCCCCGACATTTTCCGGCTGAGCGAACATGTCGGGAATGTAATTCATTCTCTTTGGTTGATGGAAAGCGATGTGGTCATCCCAAATCCTTCGATGGATGTCTTGTCGATATTCACCTTTTTACAGATGTTCCATGACCCAGAGTTGAAGTAATAAGTTGCAGCCTTCGAAATGCCTTGCTCCTCGTTAGCACATTTCTAAGGCCTGATACATGTCTGCAATGATCATGGGCACAATGCTGAAGTCTTGCCCGTCTATCCCTTCCATTAGCGTCTTAGTTACCATGGCCAACCTAGTATGGATCATTTCCTTCTTCATTGGGAACACAATCAAACCCAGAAAACATACCACAAATACGAACACTCAGCGATAGATATGTCCCACATAGGTGATGGAAAACTCGTCTTGGTAGGTGCGGTACAATTTGCTGTGACCATACCTTTCATACAAATAGTCAAAAGGAATGTATGAATCCTTTAGACACACCAATTCTGGATTCTTCTTCAGACCCATCATTTTGAGGAAACCCCTGCCCGTGCGGTTCTCAGGCATCAGCAACCCTGGAGATTCCCAAGCTAGACCGGCCAATCCTCCCATCTCCTCTAATAAAGGTGTCATTTCAAGGTTCCCAAAGCGGAACAAGGACCTATCGCAATCCCAAAACAGAGTAGCAGCCTCTATCATCATTTTGTTTGGCTGGATATCTAGAAGAGATGGTAGATTGCCCAGGTGTTTTCTGACGAGAGTTTTGTCACTTGAATGGAGGTCCTCCCACCAATTTAGAAGCCTAGGGTGGATATTGGATACCATGCCGAATCTGGGGACTTCGTGCCTAATTTTCTGCAAAACAAATAAGGTTAGGACCTTACCCCCACCAGACTCGACTATTTAACATCAATAATTAGCATGAATCATTTAGTTCTCCAAATAAATGCACAGAACGTGAGGGTGTCTGTTTGGGCTTAGGGAACCCCAGGAGACATTGGACAAGGCTATCTTAAAGGATATCGTGCGGACAACACGTTAGCCTGGCTAGGTTTGACCATGATGCATGCGACAATATTTTTTTTTTGGCACGAGTGGAGTATGAATGTCGAGCACGGTATGCAATAAATAAGCATTTAAACAGATATCATGTATTTGCACGTTAAGGAAAGCAGTAAATACAACAGTTATGATTGAAATCAGATACAAAGGAAAACAAAGAGACGTGTTAGTTTTTGTTCATGTGAAATAAATACTTGAAAGAAGTAAACAAATAATGGCATGTAATAGGGAAGGGGAAAGGGAGAAAGCATTAAACGAAACTAAAGGTCCAACATTCACAAAATGATTTGTAATGGTATAAGCCTAGGGATATCCCCAGCAAAGTCGCCATGCTGTTGCGCCCCCCTTTTTTCCTTAGCGGAGATCGGGTTTATGACACTCTAACAACTCCTTTTAAAGGAAGAGCGTTAAAAGAAGAGTCGCCACCTAACGATTTTAAAGGTGTGTTAAGGCACCTAGGGTAATTAACTCATGAGACTAGTTTGTATTACCAGAGATAGGGTAAGGGCTTGAAATTATCCCGAGGGGAAGGTGTTAGGCATCCCTCCAGATCCACAATTGTGGTTCCCGGCCAAATGGTTTTCGTGAATTTGTACAATAAGCAAATAACAAGTGAAGGCTCAAATAAGAGGGGATTTCAAATAAGCGTTGAAGTTATTAAATTTTGAAGGAAATAATAAAAATATTTGAGAGAAAAGATATCCTATGTTTTAAAACAATATGGATCACATCAATGCAATACCCAATAAACACTCTTCAAAGAGGGTCTACACGTGGTATTAGCGCACCGGTCATCATATCCATATTCTACCCTTTCCCACCCCGTGAAGGTAATTAAAACGTGTGTTGGTCACGAACTCTATTGCGTGCTATTACCCGTCCCATCCTATCAGTCCTGGAGGAGGCTAGAACTACTATCCTAAAAGGAGGTACTAGGCTAACCCCTAGGTTTAAAAGACAAGATTCTAAGAGACAAGAAAAATAATTAGGACTCAAAATAATGGGAAAGACAAATAAGAGTAGATATGAGGCCCAAGTATTCCTCCACAGGTTATGCACATAATTAGCATGACTCAAACACAAGTAAGGATTTTTTAACTTCAGAACCTAAGGCATGATATCTAGGCGAGAACGCAATAACGAGGCAGTTTTATTACTGAATTTTAGAGAAGGAATTTTCCCAGTTTCTGACTACTGATTTTAACCTGTTGTTAGTCAAACAGTATGTGTAAAGGGGTATACATTCAGTTTTAACAAGTTTAATACCTAAGGCTTTCCTAGGCGCACCAATTACTACAAAATTGCTCAAGTTATACTGTTCTAAGTGCCCAACTTTTAGAAAACAGATACTAAACATGGGTGAATATTTGTTATTCATAATCAGGCTAGGGGGTGTTAAGCGAATATGAATGCAATCCTAAAAGGCATGACATCTAATGCAAACAAGGTGCAGGATGATGCAAGACCTACAAATGATGTTCTAAATGCATGAGCATATCAGCATCAGAACGTGGTTTAGAAGGATATATTTATTAACATATTTGACTTAAAGCAGAATGAAACAGTTTCACGGAGAACCAATTCTTTGTTACATAGTTTTCTAGGTGTACGTAGCAGTGTGTACAGGAATGCAAAGTATGTTCTAACACAGGATTTAGGCATAAGTGACATGAAAATGCTGAAAACAATATCCTAAGGGACATGATTTCTAATGCAGGATTGATGGTTGTTAATGTTATCATTTATCCTAGAAAAACAGGATTTCTATGGTGATGCAATTATGGCAGATGAGAATGATGAAGCAGTAATATTGTGATAGCCACTTTTGTTGTTATTCATCCTATAAACAAGATTTCTACGTGTAATGATATGCTGAATGCAGTAAATCTGAATAACATGATATGTATGGCATGCTTGTTGTACCTAGACATGGTTACTATTGCACATATAAGGAAAGTAAACCTAAGGCATGATCTCTACCCGTACTTACACTATAGCATGCATATTCCCATCCATTTCCACTATCCAACCACAAATATTTGTTTACAAACTATTACAGACCAGAGATCATAAATTACATAACCAAAAGAAAAATAAGAAGTTATCTCTATAGGGAGCCTTCATTTAGGCCCAGATCTTCCAAACCTCAATGCCTTTAGTATTTCATAGCCTTTCATAGTCCGGGTGTGTTAAAGTTCTCTAAAGACCTCATGGACTCCCGGGCAATGCTCACACCCAGACATGGTCACCAAGAATTAAACACGTGCCGTGTGGAAATACCAGTCTCAGTGTGTCAAACTTCAGAAGGAACTCAAGAGGTTCCAAAAGCAGTGCTCACACTGAGGGGGTGGAAATTAAGAGTCTAGGAGTAAAGTGAAGTGCTAGAGGTGAGTTTAAAAAAAAATTGAAAGAGACACTGTTGAAAGAGACTTAGTTGAAAGATTTTATAACTAAGAGAGTGGTTTGGAAAATAGCTTTTCGAAAACAGCAGTGGAATCATATAAATGACATATCAATGATAGAACCCTAACAAATTTCAAAAATACTCAAAGAACAGCCTTCACACAAAGATCATGGGAGCTGGGGAAAAATAGATCATATAACAGACAGAAGTCCTTGCAATTAGTGCAGATGGTAATACATAGATTCAGGAGTACTTGATTAAACATAGTTGCAGGAAATCAGAGAGGCTTAGGGGATTCAGGGGAATCAGGAGATAGCAGAGCACAAGATTTAATACTAAACATGACATTACAACCACTTGGGACAATGGCCCATTAGATACATACCAGGAGTGGACAACAACATATAAGTATTAGTCAGGTTACTGATTTAACAGAGCATGCAGACCCTAAAGAGATAAGACATGTCTAGCATACGTAGATGGAGCAAAGAGGTTAATTTCATGTTGAATAGCAGAACCACAGATAGAAACAAATAAGGAATATGATAAACTGAAGCAGTAGGAAACACATTGGTTTGAAACTTGAATCGAAATTAGAACATACCAGTGTAAGAGATAATGAACACGGAATGAGCAAGAGAGATAGCACAATAATTAGCCTTGGATTGTAGTCGGCTAACAATAGACAGTAGCAAGTAGCACAAATGAGATAGAGCAAAGAGTTTAAGTGTAAGAGAGATAACTTTGAATCACAGGTGTTCGTGTGTATGTTATTGAAAGGCTCTCCTATTTATAGTTGAAAAACAAGTAGTAAAATAAGGTAGGAATCACAGTAGCATTGTAATAAGGAACACGGAATCAATTAATCAGGAAATTAAGGCAAGTACTCCCTTAAGTCAAGGGATTTAATTCAAACGGTAAGGATCAGTGACATATAAGGCAAGAAGGACTAGTTCATGATTAATAAGGAAGGAATAAATTTGTTCAGTAATTGTAAGGACTCAGAATCAGTAAAATAATAATCAGCTCAAGTCTTCCCTTAATTAAGGGAGTCATTTCAACGGTAAGGAAGAGGTAACAAATAAGGAAAGAACTCACGTAGCAGGGGTGTAGCAATCAAAGAGGTAATTCAAACATTGCAAGTACAGAACAAGTAATTAGGGCTAGGTACATAGAGTCTAATTAAGGAAATAACAGTAAGGATCCTTTAAAAGTGCAATCAACCACGTAATAAGGTAATAGAATGATTTAAAGTTGTAAAAACAAGCAAAGTAGTCGGAAATCAGTAAAGAGTCTTTACACAAGAAATCAGGGATTCGAAATTGGTACTATTTAAGGGAAAGCTTCAAGTATCTAAGGAAATAATCAAAATCAGCAGAAGAAATCGTATGAAAATCAGTATAGTACTACTCACAGTCATTCAGGGATTCAAGACAGTACTTATTCAAGCAGGATAAACACACAAGAAACAACAGAATCAAAGATCCAATAGCATAGTGAATCAATAATCACAAATAATCAGGGATTATTCATGGGAAAAGAGACACACATACAAATCGAAAGAAAAAGACATACTCAGAATTTAGAACACAGTGTTCAAACTGAAGTTTTAACATACTAAATCGTGATTAAAAGTGATAAAAGGTTTAAGAATATGAGAGAAATAACTTGAACTTTGAAGAAATCATTTTGCAGAAAAAGTTTTAGAAACCCTAAGTGAAAACCCGTTTAAGATAGAAAACCTTTAAGAAGAATACCATAATAACTCGTAATAAACCCGAATCTAGTGTAGATCTAAGAGAATAGGAAGTTTCAAATGTTAGGGTTTTACAGAAAACCTCTGAGAGGACGAAAAAGAACCTCTAACAGTAATGGCTTGAGCCTCAGAGGTCATAGCCTTTCTCAGAATCAAGCTTTTGGAGGCTTGAAGTGAACAGGGACACCAGGGGTGTAAGCAGACGGGTTTTAGCCCTTTGAGAGACTTAGGGAGGACATCACCGGCATAGGAGAGGCATGAGAGGCAGGAGGACGAAGGCCTTAAGGTCTCCGGCAAAGGGGTGGCCGGAGAAGATGAAGGAGTTCATCGGAACTGAAGAGATGAAAGTCTCCAGAAAAGACTAGATAGAGAGAGATATGAGAATAGAGAGATGAGGGGTCGTGAGAGAGTGAGGGGTCGAAGGGGGGGTAGTTGGGGTTTAATTATGGTAACAAATATCTGGGTCGTTGATTTAATTTGATCAACGGCTCAGATTGGTTTAAAATAGGGCCGGGTATTCAATTGATCTGGGTTGGGAATTCAATTGGGTTAATTAATCAGGTGGGTTGGGGCTAAAATCAGGCTAGAATTTTAAACAAAATGTGGCTAGTTGTTAAACACCCATTAAATAGATAAATAATTAATAAAAATAACTAATAATTGTATAAAATAAAATTAATGCTAAATAAATGAAATTAGGGTAATTATCCAATATTAAATATAAAAATAACTATTTATTGAATTAAAAATAGCATGAATGCACAATTAGGCCGTAGTTGCAAAATTTGTATAATTATAATCAAATAGTGCCTAATTGGTTAATTTGTGAAATAATTAAATCCTTATAGTATTAAAAGATATATTGAGGTGGGAAACATTTGAAAATTATTTATAATACCATTTATGAATAATTATTGGATATAAAACACTAAATAAACAGGACAATAATTTGATAAAAATATGGAAAATTATGGATAAATATCAATTATTATAAAAAGTGATTTTTAAGGTATAGGTGCAAGTTTGAAAATAATTTGAGTAAAAATTGGGTATCAACAGGTGGTTCGGGATTCGGAAGTGTTTAGAGCAATATAGGAACACTTAGTTCCTTGAGGTTGGCCTTTTTGGCCAAGTTTGACTTCGGTCAACGTTTTTAGTTAACGACCTCGAAATTGAGTTCTGAAAGTTTCAGTAACTTCGTATGATGATTTTAGACTTGGACGTATGTTCGGAACAGGTTTTTTGAATGACCCGGGAGCGTTTCGGCGCCCGATATCGAAATAGGAATTTCCTTAAGTTTGAAATTTGGTTTAGAACGTGTTTTTGTATTATCGAGGTCCGAATGGAATTCCAAGATCGGGAATAGTTCCGTTATGTCATTAATGACTTGCCTGCTAAATTTGGTATCATTCCGAGTGGTATAGGTCGGTTTGGCGCGTTGTTATCAAATTCAAGAACTTGAAGTTCTTAAGTTAGGATTCTAGGGGTTTTAGGAGTTGATTTTGAGTTTTAGGGTTGTTTGAGTGTTCTGAAGGCTCGAGCGAATCCGTATTATGATTTGGGACTTGTTGGTATATTTGGACGGGGGCTCGGGTGGGCCGAGGTGCCTCTCGGGCACCAAACGGGACTAAAAACCAGCTTATGCAACTGCTGGTGCACCTGATCTAGTGTGAACGCAGGTGCGGTTGCCCAATCGCAGGTGCGGGACCGCTCCTGCGGTCCCAGGCCTAGCAGGTGCAGGCCCAGGTGAGGCTTCCCCTTTTTGCAGGTGCAGAAGTCCTTCTGCAGAAGCGGAGCCGCAAGTGCAGGCTCCACTCCGCAGGTGCGAGAATTTCCCCTTTGTCCCATTTCCACAGGTCCGAGCCCTTGCTCGCAGGTGCATGACCGTAGGTGCGGACCTTGAGCCGCAGGTGCGTAATCACTATAGACAATGGGGTTCTTTTAAAATACATGATTTAGTTCATTTTCATCATCTTCCTTCCACATTTTTTATCTAGGGAGCTTGGGAAAGAGCAAATTCACCTATCTACTGAATAGGTAAGTAAATTCTACTCTAATACTAGTTTAATACATGAATTACTAATTAAACTAACTACTAAATTAGTGAAAAGATAAGAATTTGGGTAGTAACCTAGGTCTTTCAGAAATTTAGGGAATTACCGGTGAATTTGCCATGAAATCAAGTAAAAATCATATATTAATGATCCTTAGGATGTGGGTGAGTGTTTCCTTCGAGAATTTTCGGAATCCGAGCGTGCGGGCCTGAGGGTGAATTTTGGGATTTCTTCAAGAATAGTGAATTGACTGAATTAGTAGGAGAATTTCATGTTTTGAGTATAATTTGATATATTTGCGTATCGATTGATTAGTTTCGAGTCCTCGAGAGGCGAGTTTGGAGTTTTTGGGCGCGTTCTTGGTCCGGGGAGTAGATTCGACACGAGGTGAGTCTCCTTTCTAACCTTGTAAGAGGGAATTGTCCCCATAGGTGGTCTAAATATTATGTGTTGTTGTTGTGGGGGCTACGTACGTACTGAGTGATGGGAGTCTGTGCGTAGCGACTACTATTATTTTGTCGGGTAGTTTAGAAACCACGAGCATGCTTTTATGTGCCTTACATGTATTCCTAAATGTAATTTGAGTTGCTTATTATTCTTGAAGTTGGCATGAAGATATTAGGAAATTTTGGTAGAAATTTTATTACTTAAGTTCTTGCTTTTTTTCAAGTATACTCTCTGTTAAATGCCTGAGTTTCTAATAATTTTGTGTATATGTATGAGCATTCGAGTCACATGTATGATTCGTGAGCGGGGTAGACTTATCATTATGTAAACCGCGTCGCATGATCGATTCATGAACGGGGTAATAGATGCATCTATGATTCGAGCCATTCGGCCCTCGACAGTGCACATTTATTTATGCTACGCTTCTCTCGTACGCTTCGACAGACTATGTGCTTATTATATTGACTGGGAATTTGTTGTTATTATATGAATTGTTTCACTGAAAGGAGAGATTTAGTACTTTATATGTTAGTAATATCTGATGTGGGAAGATTATTGTGAGTTTATATTTGATATTTCATGCCCTTGTGATTATTACGATTGTTATACCTGCCTACTCTTTATTAGTTTATTTTATTTAGTTGCTGGCCCTAGTAAGTATCACGTCTACCTCTCTTCACTACTTTTTCGAGATTAGACGGGATACTCACTAGGTTATGTTTATGTACTCATGCTACACTTCTGTACTTAATTGTACATGCTCTGAGGCAGGAGCGTCAGGTTATCAGACCGGAGCTCATTCTTGAGAGTACATACATTCCAGACCTGACTTCACGGTGAGCTGCTTCCCCTGACGATCCACATCAGCACCTTGGAGTTTCTTTTTGTGTATTTCCCGTCTACCTCTTTCAGACATTGGGACTGTATATAATAGCTTTTTTATATTCTGTTAGTATGCCCGTAGGACTTGTGATACTAGTTCCTAGCACACACGTAGTAGTTATGATGGATTTCAGGTCTGTATATATATATTGGCTCGCGCCTCTTATGACTATTTTGGTCTAAACTGGTTATTTATTCATTTGGATAATGTTTAAGTTTTAAAACTTGGTATGTGTGTCGAGATGTTTAATTAAATAAGAAAGGAACCTTAGTAATATAGTATTGGCTTGCCCGACCCCGCTGTTGGGCGCCATCACGACCTGAGTTAGGATTTTGGGTTGTGACAACATGGTATCAGAGCTCTAGGTTCACGTAGGTCTCACGAGTCACGGGCAAACCTAGTAGAGTCCTGCGGATCGGTACAGAGACGTCTGTATTTATCTTCGGGAGGCTATAGGGTGTTAAGAATTCTCTCCTTATTCATATTCTATCGTGCAGTCGATGTTTTACCACAAATAATTCTTCTATTCTCTCACAGATGGTGAGGACGCGCGCATCCGGTGTTACATACCCGGGAGATGCTGCTACCCCAGCCGTCATAGGCCGGGGGAGGGCACAGGCCCGAGGTAGGGGATGAGGGCATCCCAGAGTTATTCCAGTTCCACCACCAGAGGACCCTATCATTGAGGAGCAGGACGAGGTGCCCCCAGCAGATCCTGCTCTAGTGGACTTCACGACGGCGCCGGGCTTCCAAGAGGTCATGGGTCGTATGATGAGATACATGGACATCATGTCCCAGGCTGGTTTATTTCCAGCAGATCCTTCCACTTCTCAGGCGGGAGGGGGAGTCCAGACCCCTACTGCCCAGGCTGCGGGTCAGACAGCAACATTACATCCTACCCCGGGTACACTGCCCGTGGGCAGAGTCCAGCCAGTAGTAGCGTCACCAGAGCTTAGACTAGCTGCGGACGGCGATCCGCAGAAGTTATTGGATAGATGGACTCGATTGCACCCTCCAGTCTTCGGGGGTGAGCGAGGTGAGGATGCTCAGGATTTCATTGATAGATGCAGGGACAGACTGCACAACATGAGGATACTAGAGTGCCATGGAGTGGATTTCACTACTTTTCAGCTTGAGGGCAGAGCTCGCAGGTGGTGGCAGTCCTATACTCTCAACAGGCCAGCAGATTCTCCTCCTATCACTTGGGAGCAGTTCACCCAGATGTTTTCTGAGTTGTCTCGTCATGCCCTTATGATACTTCCTACTGATGCTGAGAGAGTGCTGAGGTTTGTAGCTGGGTTGCACTCAGGTATTAGGGCCAACATGGCCCGAGAGGTGGAGATGGGGACTCTCTATCAGCTTATAGTCGAGATAGCTCATCGGATTGAGGGTTACCGATCGAGAGGCAGAGAGCAGGGTCAGCAGGACAAGAGAGCAAGGTTTTCTGGAGATTTCAGAGGTGCCCCAGCCAGGGGAAGAGGTCAGTTTAGTAGAGGCCAACCTAGCAGGCCTCCATATTCAGCTCCTCCACCACCTCCCCGTAGTGCTCCAGTGAGACCCTATTTCAGCGCCATGTCAGAGAGTTATTACAGCCCACCAGCCATTCAAGGTTACTCCGGCGGGTATTCAGGTCATCAGGGGTCTTCTAGTCCTTACTTCAGTGCCATGCCAGAGGGTTCTCACCGTCTCCCAGCTATTCAGGTTTTTCTTCAGGGCAGCAGGACATGCCACCGGTGAGATGTTATGAGTGTGGGGATTTAGACCATATGAGGAGGACTTTTCCCTGGCTTCCGGGCAAGGCTGTTCAGCAGTTACCAGCCTACATACTCAGCACTGGCGCCCCGTCCACACAGGGGTGGAGGGCAGGTTGGTAGAGGTCATCCCAGAGGTGGAGGCCATGCAGGGGGAGCTCAGCCAGTTCATATTCAGTCCAGTGGAGGTCAGTCTTCAGGTGCCCCAACCAAGTTTTATGCTATTCCGGCCCGAGCAGATGCAGTAGCCTCAGACACCGTGATCACATGTACTATTTCAGTATGTGGTAGAGAGGCATCAGTGCTATTTGATCCAGGATCCACTTATTCATATGTGTCAACCTTATTTGCTTGTTTCTTGGATGTTCCTCGTGAGTCCTTGGATTCTCCTTTATATGTGTCCACTCCTGTGGGCGATTTTGTGGTGGTAGACTGGATCTATCAGTCTTGTGTGATCACCTTCTGTGGGTTTGAGACCATAGTGGACCTTTTATTGTTCAATATGGTCGATCTCGAGGTTATTCTTGGCATGTATTGGCTATCTTCTTATCATGTCGTGCTAGATTGCCTTGCCAAGACAGTTACTTTAGCCATGCCTGAGTCGCCTAGGCTGGAGTGGAGAGGTTCCTCAATCAGTGCAGCCAGCCGGGTTATTTCATTCGTGAAGGCTCGATATATGGTCGAGAAGGGTTTTCTAGCGTATCTTGCTCATGTGCGGGACACCATCGTCGAGACTCCGACGATTGATTCAGTGCTAGTTGTTCGAGAGTATGCCAATGCGTTTCCTTCAGATCTTCCGGGCATGCCTCCAGATCGTGACATTGATTTCTGTATTGATGTAGCTCTAGGCACTTAGCCTATTTCCATTACCCTGTACTGTATGGCTCCGAATGAGCTGAAGGAGTTGAAGCAGCAACTTGAGGAGTTGTTGGCTAAGGGGTTTATTAGACCGAGTGTATCGTCGTGGGGTGCTCCAGTCCTATTTGTGCAGAAGAAGGATGGGTCTATGCGGATGTGTATTGATTACCGCCAGTTGAACAAGGTCACCATTAAGAACAAGTATCCTTTGTCGCGCATTGATGATTTGTTTGCCCAGTTGCAGGGTTCTAGGGTGTTTTCTAAGATCGATTTGAGATCGGGATATCATCAGTTGAAGATTCGGGCTTCAGATATTCCGAAGACTTCTTTCCGTACGAGGTATGGCCATTATGAGTTTCTGGTGATGTCCTTTGGATTGACTAATGCCCCAGCGACATTCATGGACTTGATGAATAGGGTGTTCAGGCCGTATATTTATTCCTTTGTCATTGTCTTCATTGATGACATCTTGATCTACTCATGTAGCCTGGGTGAGCACGAGCAACATTTGAGAGTTGTGCTCCAGACTTTGCGGGAACAGAAGCTGTATGCTAAGTTCTCCAAGTGCGAGTTCTGGTTGGATTCCGTAGCATTTTTGGGGCATGTGGTATCCGGAGAGGGTATCAAGGTTGAACCTCAGAAGATTAAGGCAGTTCAGATTTGGCTGCGTCCTACTTCAGCTACAGAGATCAGGAGCTTTTTGGGCCTAGCAGGCTATTATCGCCGATTTGTGGAGGGGTTTTCTTCGATTGCGTCTCCATTGACTAGATTGACTCAGAAGAATGCCCCATTACGATGGTCTGACGAGTGTGAGGCGAGCTTTCAGAAGCTCAAGGCGGCATTGACTTCAGCACCAATTCTAGTATTGCCTTTCAGTTCTGGGATGTATACAATGTAATCCGACGCTTCACGTGTTGGCTTGGGTGTGTATTGATGCAGGAAGGGAGATTTATCACTTACGCTACGCGCCAGCTGAAGGTTCATGAGAAGAATTACCCTGTGCACGATTTGGAGTTGGTCGCGATTGTTCATGCTCTTAAGATTTGGAGACACTACTTGTATGGAGTGTCCTGTGAGGTTTATACAGACCACCGTAGCTTGCAGCACTTCTTCGAGCAGAGGGATCTAAATTTGAGGCAGCGCAGGTTGCTTGAGTTGTTGAAGGATTATTATATCACCATTCTTTATCATCCGGGCAAGGCAAATGTGGTAGCGGATGCTTTGAGCAGGAAGGCAGAGGGTATGGGTAGTTTGGCTTTCATTGTAGCAGAGGAGAGACCTTTAGCCTTGGACATTCAGTCCTTGGCTAATCGCCTAGTGATATTGGACCTTTCAGATCCTCGTCGAGTTCTCGCACATGTTGTTGCTCAGTCTTCGTTGTTGGGGGAGATTAAGGCTCGACAGTACGATGATCCGTGTCTAGCAGAGCTATGGGAGACAGTGGTTCAGGGTAGGGCCAAGGAGGTTACTATTGGCGAGGATGGTGTTCTGAGACTTCAGGGCCGTTTATGTGTTCATAATGTCGATGGCCTTAGAGGGAGGATTCTAGAGGAGGCACACAGTTCTTGGTATTCTGTTCATCCTGGTGCTACAAAGATGTATCGTTATTTGAAGCAGCATTTCTGGTGGAGGCAGATGAAGATGGACATTGTGAAGTATGTGGCTAGGTGTCTTAATTGCCAGCAGGTTAAGTATGAGCACCAGACGCCGGGAGGCCTACTTCAGCAGATGCCCATTCCTGAGTGGAAATGGGAGCGCATCACTATGGACTTCGTGGTTGGGTTGCCTCGGACTTTGCAGAAGGTTGACGCGGTTTGGGTCATTGTGGATAGATTGACCAAATCGGTGCATTTCATTCCAGTGGCTAGTATTTATACTTCTGGGAGGTTGACCCAGATCTACATTCGGGAGATAGTCTGGTTGCACGGTGTGCCGGTGTCCATTATATCAGATCGAGGTCCTCAGTTCACCTCGCACTTCTGGAGAGCATTGGACAGTGGTTTAGGCACCCAGATAGATCTCAGCACATCATTTCACCCTCAGACTGATGGTCAGTCGGAGCGTACAGTTCGGATATTGGAGGACATGCTCAGGGCATGTGTGATTGACTTTGGAGGTCAGTGGGACCAGTTCTTTCCTTTGTCCGAGTTTGCTTACAATAATAGTTATCAGTCCAGCATCGAGATGGCTCCATTTGAGGCTTTATATGGTCGGCGATGTCGTTCTCCTATCGGGTAATTTGAGCCTGGCGAGGCTAAGTTATATGGCACCGACTTGGTGAGGGACGCTCTGGAGAGGGTGAAGTTAATTCAGGAGAGGCTCCGCACAGCACAGTCCAGACAGAAGAGTTACGCGGATCAGAGGGAACATGGTGTGTCATTTATGGAGAGAGATAAGGTTCTGTTGAAGGTCTCGCCGATGAAGGGTATTATGAGATTCGGGAATAAGGGCAAATTGAGCCCGAGGTTTATAGGTCCTTTCGAGGTATTGAGGCGAGTTGGAGAGGTTGCTTATAAGCTAGCCTTACCTGCCAGTTTATCAGGAGTTCATCTGGTCTTTCACGTATCCATGCTCCAGAGGTACCACGCTGACTTCTCTCACGTGGTCGATTTCAGCACTATTCAGTTGGATGAGGGGTTGGGCTACGAGGAAGAGCCAGTTGCTATTATTGATAGACAGGATCGCCAGTTGAGATCCAAGAGAGTTTCTGCCGTAAAGGTCCAGTGGAGGGGCCAACTAGTCGATGAGGCGACTTGGGAGTCCGAGGAGGACATGCGGAGCAGATACCCGCACTTATTCAGCACTTCAGGTATGATTCTAAACCCGTTCAAGGATGAACGTTTGTTTAAGAAGTGGAGAGTGTAATGACCCGACCAGTCATTTTGCGTTATCGGACCCCGTTCCTCTAAATGAAACTTCCCATAGCGGCTTATTTTGGTTTATGACTTGCGGGGGCGGGTGGTTCAGGATTCGGAAGTGTTTAGAGCAGTATAGGAACACTTAGTTCCTTGAGGTTGGCATTTTTGGCCAAGTTTGACTTCGTTCAACATGTTTAGTAAACGACCTCGGAATCGAGTTCCGACAGTTTCAGTAGCTTCATATGATGATTTTGGACTTGTGCGTATGTTCGAAACGGGTTTGGAATGATCCGAGAGCGTTTCGGCGCCCGATATCGAAATAGGAATTTCCTTAAGTTTGAAATTTGGTTTAGAACATGTTTTTGTATTATCGAGGTCCGAATGGAATTTCGAGATCGGGAATAGTTCCGTTATATCATTTATGACTTGCCTGCAAAATTTGGTATCATTTCGAGTGGTATAGGTCGGTTCGGCGCGTTATTATCGAATTCAAGAACTTGAAGTTCTTAAGTTAGGATTCTAGGGGTTTTGGGAGGTGATTTTTAGTTTCAGCGTTGTTTTGAGTGTTCCGAAGGCTCGAGCGAGTCCGTATTATGATTTGGGACTTGTTGGTATATTTTGACGGGGGCTCGGGTGGGCCTAGGTTCCTCTCGAGCACCAAACGAGGCTAAAAACCAGCCGATGCAACTGCTGGTGCACCTGATCTGGTGTGACCACAGGTGCGGTTTCCCAGTCGCAAGTGCGGGACCGCTCCTGTGGTTCTAGGCGGCCCCAGGTGACGCTTCCCCTTTTCGCAGGTGCGGAAGTCCTTCCGCAGGAGCGGAGCCGCAAGTGCAGGCTCCACTCTGCAGGTGCGAGAATTGCCCTTTTGTCCCATTTCCACATGTGCGAGCCCTTGCTCGCAAGTACGAGACCGCAGGTGCGAAATCACTGTAGACAGTGGGGTTCTTTTAAAATACGGGATTTAGTTCATTTTCATCATCTTCCTTCCACCATCTTTTACCTAGGGAGCTTGGGAAAGGGCAAATTCACTTATCTACTGAAGAGGTAAGTAAATTCTACTCTAATACTAGTTTAATACATGAATTACTAATTAAACTAACTACTAAATTAGTGAAAAACTAAGAATTTGGGTAGTAACTTAGGTCTTTCGAAAATTTAGGGAATTACGAGTGAATTGACCATGAAATCAAGTAAAAATCATATATTAGCGATCCTTAGGATGTGGATAAGTGTTTCCGTCGAGAATTTTTGGAATCCGAGCGTGCGGGTCCGAGGGTGAATTTTGGAATTTCTTTAAGAATAGTGAATTGACTGAATTAGTAGGAGAATTTCATGTTTTGAGTATAATTTGATATATTTGCGTATCGATTGATTAGTTTCGAGTCCTCGAGAGGCGAGTTTGGAGTTTCGGGCGCGTTCTTGGTCCGGGTAGTAGATTCGACACGAGGTGAGTCTCCTTTCTAACCTTGTAAGAGGGAATTGTCCCCATAGGTGGTCTAAATGCTATGTGTTGTTGTTGTGGGGGCTACGTACGTACTGAGTGACGGGAGTCCGTGCGTAGCGACTATTATTATTTTGTCGGGTAGTTTAGGAACCACGAGCATGCTTTTATGTGCCTTACATGTATTCCTAAATGTAATTTGAGTTGCTTATTAGTCTTGAAGTTGGCATGAAGATATTAGGAAATTTTGGTAGAAATTTCATTACTTAATTTCTTGCTTTTTTCAAGTATACTCTCTGTTAAATGCCTGAGTTTCTGATAATTTTGTGTATATGTATGAGCATTCGTGTCACATGTATGATTCGTGAGCGGGGTAGCCTTATCATTATGTAAACCGCGTTACATGATTGATTCATGAACGGGGTAATAGATGCATCTATGATTCGAGCCATTCGACAGTGCACATTTATTTATGCTACGCTCCTACCGTACGCTTAAGCAGACTATGTGCTTATTATATTGACCGAGAATTTGTTGTTATTATATGAATTGTTTCATTGAAAGGAGAGATTTAGTACTTTATATGTTAGTAATATCTGATGTGGGAAGATTATTGTGAGTTTATATTTGATATTTCATGCCCTTGTGATTATTACGATTGTTATACCTGCCTACTCTTTATTAGTTTATGTTATTTAGTTGTTGGCCCTAGTAAATATCACGTCTACCTCTCGTCACTATTTTTTCGAGATTAGACGGGATACTCATTGGGTACATATATATTTATATACTCATGCTACACTTATGTACTTAATTGTACAGGCTCTGAGGCATGTGCGTCTGGTTATCAAACCGGAGCTCGTTCTTGAGAGTACAAACATTCCAGACCTGACTTCACGGTGAACTGCTTCCCCTGACGATCCACAACAGCACCTTGGAGTTTCTTTTTGTGTATTTCCCGTCTACTTCTTTCAGACATTGGGACTGTATATCATAGCTTTTGTATATTCTGTAGTATGCCCGTAGGACTTATGACACTAGTTCCTGGCACGCAGTAGTTATGATGAATTTCAGGTCTGTATATATATGTATTGGCTCGCGCCTCTTATGACTATTTTGGTCTAAACTGGTTATTTATTCCTTTGGATAATGTTTAAGTTTTAAAACTTGGTATGTGTGTCGAGATGTTTAATTAAATAAGAAAGGAACCTTAGTAATAGAGTATTGGCTTGCCCGACTTCGCTGTTGGGCGCCATCACAATATGAGTTAGAATTTTGGGTCGTGACAACTATAGATGAGAAATCAAAAGTTTTAATCAATTGATTGTTATAAGTTATTGAAAAAGTTACCTGTGTACGGGGACGTGCGATAAAAAATGTTGACAACCGTTAACAACTTTTTATTACGTTCTCTAATTGCAAAATAAATAAACAATAACTGGGAAGATCGAACAACGAAATAATTAAGAGATAAAGCCAAAGAAAAGGAGTTAAAGATAAGCAGTTTTCCTGGTCTAAAAGAGGTGGCAAGGTTACAGTTGGGATAGTGTCCCTGGAAAACCATAAAAGCTCTTCCCAAACGTTCCAATCCTTTCCCTTATTTAAAAAGAGTCAACACCGATGCTTCGGGCGAAACCAATTCCCAAGGTGTGACGGGCGGTGTGTACACTTCAGATATATAAAATAAAAAAACAAGTTAAAATCGCATAAAATAATACTTAAACATGTAAATTGATATACCAATGCATAAGATCATTTTGACATAAGCGATATAAGGAGTATCACAAAAAAATGAGGCCTCCAACTATTTGACAGATCAAAATTTATGCCACGATTTTTGAAATGCACAACTGGTACATTTAAGAATCTTTGTTACAGCGTAAAGATATACGGCTCCGAATTTGCCTTGTCTTATATTTGAGGGAGGGTACAATTTCTTTGAAACGCTTGGAGAGATTTGAGGAATGGAAGGTTATTTTATCTTGGGCTTCCAAGCAACGTTTAGAGTTCTAGTAAAAGACCCCAAAAACGTTAAAAATAACTGAATGTATTTTGGTCCCGAGTGCGTATATCAACATAAATTCGAATTAAACAACCAAGCCAAACAACGAATGATATCACTACAATTGAGCATAGTTTTGGATTAATTGGCAAAAGTAGTACTGTTATTTCCGTAATGTTGACTAGGCAATTATCCCAAGCTCTGAGAATTACTCGGTTAACCTTTCATCCTTTGACCTATCATGTTTTACAATATTGTCAAAGATTATGTACAGAAAGATAACACTAAATCTAGCTGTTAATTAGGATTCAATTGGGACCCCAACAACTCAAATACATGACTTTCCTCAGAGACTCCTCAGACTGCTTCAATTGATCTTTGTTTGCAGAAACCAAAGAAGAAGAGTGAGAAGAGAGCTTCTTGGCCTGTGAATATGACCTTACATTGTTCTTTGCGTGTTGATGTATTGTTCTCAAGGTGTAATTCCACCTACAAATTCCTTGATCTTTCAGTGCCTCTACCACTCCCAAGCTCATTGCTGTAACCCATGCCCTGATTGTTGAACTCATTTTCTAATCTTGAATCTTGAACTTTGGCTAAGTTTGTGAAGGTTTATTTTTTGTTGTATAAAATGTTGGTTGAACTCTCCCCACATATATAATGCACATTTACACATGGATAAGAGCTGGAAGAAAAAACCAAAACAAGGGGGTTTTTGGCTGTGGTTCCCGTGGTTTTGGAGCATGGTGTGCGGCTATGAATGTACATTTCCGTCCTTGCTACATTTTTTTATAATCACAATTATGGGGTTGTAGTTGGTATTTCAATTATTAACGCTCGAGGGGAGGGGAGGGGTCGGTCAGTTGAAAGAGCACACAGAATTTTGAGATTGTCGTTTGGATACTTGCTATAGTGGAGACACGTAGAGTCACAAGTGCTAATGCGCTTAATGCCTAGTTGAGCAAGTACGTAGGCAAATAAGTACACTAGATATCTAGGCCCAGGGGAGAGGGTTGGTTAAGATTAAAGAAAATCCAATTGCGCCCAAACCACGGGAAAAGAATTTGAAAATGAAACCACTATTATTCATCTATTTCTTAATTGTCAAAAAGGATACCGGGAAGAATTGGGACTCCAGCGTAAGGCTGACCGGTGGGCCGGGCCGGTCCGTGCCAGGGACTCCGGTGTAAGGCTGATATGAATAGTGGGCATATTAGGTCTATGAGCCCAGGTGGGCCGGTCCTAACATTTAAGCCTGCGAGCTCGGTATTGTTTGGGCCCGGGACCGGCTTCTAAGTGGACCGGTTCAACTGGGCCCAACGGCTAAATTTTAAAAAAAAAATTAACCTAAAAAAAATTTAATAACTTTTTCCTATTTTTAACTATAAATACTCCCTCATTCTTTTATTTTTCTCACAAAATCATCAATCTCTCTCACTCTCCCTCTAATTTTCTTCTATAATTGCTTACTTTATTGTTGCAATTTGTGAAAAATTGTGAAGTTAGTGAATTGAAGTATTCAATTCTTCAACGATATATAATTTTCAACAAGTTGTTCGTCAATTCGGTAAACTCGTTCCAACCCTTAAGTTTTAGTATTATAGTTTTTTTTTTGTTTACTTTGTATAATTATAATTAATATGGCATATTCTTTGAAATAAATCTTTAGTAAAAGTAACGGAAAATTTAAGATTGGTGAATCTAGTGGCCAAGCTGTTACTCCTCCACTTCCCCCGGCTCCCCGACACAAACCTGTTACCCATCCTACCCCTACTATTCTTGATAGCGATAACACTTTATCACAATTTACCGATAGTTAATTTATCATGATATTGCACCAGGTGAACAATTAGAGCATGAATATATGAATATTTTTTATGGTAATCCAACTATTGATGAAATTGATGAGGAAAATGATGATGAAAATATAGATTTTGATTAAACGCAACCGGATGACGATACACTTACTAGTCATGTTGTTGAATTTTACCCAACTAATAATAATTCAAATGATGCCTCGTCTGACCCTCTTGTTACTACCCCTACTTTTTCTAGTCAACCTTCTAAACGGAGTGAAACTGTAACAACTCAGCCCGCTAGTGATATTGCCCGGTCAGGACCTGGGCCCTCACAGGTTTAAAACGCGTTACTAGGGTCTATGGCTTGTTAACTTATATACCCAACATCTCTCTTGTATTTTACCGATGCGGGACTCTGTCTAAAGCCTGAGGTGTTACATACACCCCCTTTTTTGGACTCAGCGTCCTCGCTGAGGTTTGCCCCACCGCATGAGATTTGCCTAGATTGAGCACTGAGGTTTGTCCCGCCTAACCGGAATTTGCCTAAACTCAGTTGAACTCTGACCCACCATCGGCAAGGCTGACACAAGAGTGGCTCTGATACCATCTGTAACAGCCCAGCCCGCTAGTGATGTTGTCCGCTCAAAACCTAGGCCCTCACGGGTTTAAAACGCGTCACTAGGGTCTAAGGCTTGTTAACTTATATACCCAACGTCTCTCTTGTCTTTTGCCAATGTGGGACTCTGTCTAAAGCCTGGGGTGTTACAGAAACATCTCTTGTTTGGTCATTTTTTATTCAACTAAGAGAAAAAATAAGGCTAAGTGTAAAACTTGTGGATTAGAGTTAGCTTTTAAATTTGTTGGAGAACGGGGGTACAGGAAGTTTGACTAGACACATAAATAAGCATCCTAAAGATAAAGTCAATTTTTTTCAAATGAAAGTTGCGGCTGAGGGGACAAGTGTACCTAGTCAGGTTGACCCTAGTACCGTGTCAAATCAATTTCAATTGGGAATTAACACTGTTACCGGTGGTATTTTATATTATGATCCAAGAAAAGATCATGAAGAATTGGCAAAATGGTTACTGTTATGTGCTTACCCTGTAGTTTTCCTTCTAACCCTCACTTTGTGCATTATATTAGAAAATTCTTTAATCCTACTTATAAAGGATGGCCTCGCACAACCGTAAAGAGCGATATTTAGAAATATAAATATGAATATGAACAATATTTGCACTATTTATTTACTCATATAAATTGTCGTGTTGCTATTAATACTGATATTGGTAGAAGTGATAATGACTGTGATTATCTTACTATTACCAGTCATCAGATTGATGAGGATTGGATAATGCAAAATCGCATTATTGCTTATAGAATAATTAATTCACGTCACATAGAGAAATTTATTGCCAACACGGTTACAGATATTTGTAGATATTTTTGCATTAGAGATAAAATAATGTCAGTTTCNGGGGGGGGGGGGGTTACAAGAAATTTGACTAGACACATAAAGAAACACCCTAAAGATAAAGTCAAATTTCTTCAAACGAAAGATGCGGCCGAGAGGACAAGTGTACCTAGTCAGGTTGACCTTAGTACCGGGTCAAATCAATTTCAACCGGGAATTAATACTGTTATCGGTGGTAATTTATATTACGATCCAAGAAAAGATCGTGAAGAATTGGCAAAAATGGTTATTGTTATGTGTCTTACCCTATAGTTTTCCTTCTAACCCTCACTTGTGCATTATATTAGATGGGTTTTTAATCCTACTTATAAAGGATGGCCTCGCACAACCGTAAAGAGCGATATTTATAAATATAAAAATGAATATGAACAATATATGCGCTATTTATTTACTTATATAAATTATCGTGTTGCTATTACTACTGATATTGGTAGAAGTGGTAATGACTCTCATTATCTTACTGTTACCAGTCATTCGATTGATGAGGATTGGATAATGTAAAAGCGCATTATTGCTTATAGAATAATTAATTCACATCACACAGGGAAGTTTATTGCTAGCACGGTTATGGATATTTGTGTATATTTTTGCATTAGCGATAAAATAATGTCAGTTTCAATTGATAATGCTTCTAGTAACACTAATGTTATAGCATTGCTTACCACTACACTAAATCTTGCATTAGTAATATTTTCCGTGTTAGATGTATTTGTCATATTTACCATTTAATCATCGGTGATGGTATGAAAATTTTAAACGTTGATATTGAAAAGGTGAAAATGGCTCTTAACTTGATTTTTTATTCAAACCGTAGAAGTAGGCTTAGAGAATATTTTAAAAGATGCGATGGATTTGGCCTAAGAGAAAGAAAGATTCCTAAACCTTGTCCAACTAGATGGAATTACATGTATGAAAGTTTAGTTGTTTCATATGAATATAGAAACCCAATAAACTCAACGTTTAATGCTCGTGTAGCTGATGATGATGAGCACCTTACAAATCAGGATTGAGCTAACGTTAAACTGCTTGTAGATTTTTTAGAGAAACTTCATATTGCTAAAATTGAATTATCTGGGCAATATTATCCTACTATTTCTAACTGTTTAGTTTATATTGCAGAACTTGCTACCTTGTTTACTCAATTTTCAGAGGGTGAGGTAATTTATGAACTTGCTATTGATTCTATGAGACAAAGTTTAAAAAATATTTTTTTCCCTATTCCCCCTATTTATGGTGTTACTGCCTTGTTAAATCCTACTATGATATTAGGAGGTCCTCAATTTTGGTATGAAACTGTTTATAATAGTTTAGCACTTCAAAATGAGGAATTGCCTACACTTCCGGAAGCAATAGCCTCAATTAAAATAAATTCTCAAACTATTTATAGTATTTATCAACTTGCCTTAGATCATGCCAGACCAAATGTTCCAAATCCTACTTCTTCCAGTTCGCAATCATCTAAAAGAACTGCGGCAGTAAGAGCACTTAGTGCTTGGGCGGGGTTCAGGGGTTCTCAAGGTTCCACGGCTAGTGATTGTTCACAACTAGAGCTTGAAGTTTATTTGTCGCAGGGACTTGAACAAGTGAATCCCGACGGCTCCTTTAATATTTTGGAATGGTGGAAGGACAAAGAAAAATACTTTCCGGTTCTTTCAAAGATGGCTCGAGACATTTTAAATATTCAAGCTTCAACAGTGGCATCGGAGAGAGATTTTAGTCAAGCAAGACTTCAACTCGGTGATCATAAAGAGTTTATGAGGGAGGGCTTGGAAAAATCAGTACTCTTCAGAGATTGGATCCATTGAACGAAGTAACTTTGGACTTGCTGAATCACAACCAGAGGTAGACGAAGCTTACGAAGAAATGCTAGCTGAACTTGCGGAGGATGCTGCTTCATCTGGAAGCGGTGATGAACAAGCTTCTTTTCCGCCACCACCAAAGGAAATTCCTCCGGACCTTGAAGGATCTATGAAATTTGTAAGAGATACAATGTAAAATAATATGTAACTTATATTTTGGCACATCTTGATTAGTTTTTTTTCCCTTTCAGTGGTGGTATTAGCACCTTGTTGTGATCATTCCATTGGGGGGAGGAAGACTAAGAAAGATATTTCTATTTTTTGTTAATGTCATAGTAATAAAAATTATAACGCATTCCTTTGAATATCTCTTTACAATATTTTTTGTGTTTAAATTTGAATTACAAAATTTAAGTCACAAATATATAATATAATTTACAAGAAATTTTCTTAGATAAAAAAAATTTTAAAAAAAAGTTCGGGCCCACTTAGGCCCGGAGACCGACCCACTTAGCCCGGGACCATTTGGGTCTTGGCTCGTCCCGGACCGGTTACTAAACAAAGGCCCGTGCCCATAATACAACGCTACTCCAGCGACATGTTAATGCACTAACACACTTGAATAATCCACAACACAGACCACAAGTCCTCAGCACTAGCTTCATGGATTAATGAAATATAAGGGCTTAAATTTACCATACAATATGAATCTGCACACCTATTTACCATTAAGTCTTTGAAATATTTAGATAATTCGAAGTCAGAATATTTATTATACAACTCGTGCAAGTGTTAGTGTCAGATATACCACACAACAAGTAGTTGAATTCTCATATTTGGCAGCTTCTTTTTACACAAAGAAGACGAAAGTCATGACCCATCTAAAGTGGATACCTCCAAATTACAATACTTAAAAGTTAAACACAGATAAGGAACACTTATCCACAACTGATGGCATTGGAGGACTGATTGGGAATTACAAAGGAGAATAGATAATAGGTTTCTCAGGAGACGTTCCACGGAACACACACTTTCTGAAGAATTGTATGCGCTGATACAGGGGCTTAAATTAGCATTTGAACATAATCTAGCACCACTTGAAGTGGAGGTGGATGCAAGGGAGGTTATCACAATGCTACACTCCGATAATATTTCATATGCTAACATGATTAATGATTGCAGGAAACTCCTACTGAAGCTACGTAATCCAGTGGTACAACATGCATAAAGAGAACCGAATAGGATAGCGGATCAACTAGAAAAGGAAGGCCGTAATTTTGGTAACAACTATGTGCAGGGGTGTTCAAACCGAACCGAATATCAAACCAAACTAAACCGATTGAAAAACCCGACAAGGTTTGGTTTGACTTGGTTTGGTATTAACTAAAAAAACCCGAACCAAACCGACATATAAATATATAATTTTTATATATATTTTTAAGACTTTATATTGACTTTTCTTTAAAAAATTTAAAATATTTTGGATCCTCTCACGTGTTAACCTAGAAAGCGTACATTAACGAAAATTATTGTTAGACGACCAAGAAAATAACTATCATATATTACTAAAAAAAATCTCCCATTAGATTATTTAAATAGATCATATGTTTGTCAATTTTTTCAATATTTACTAAACATATATTCACTTATCAAAAATTTATCCATAACTTTAAAAAAGTAAGATCGGAATAATATTCATGTAACAAAAAAAATTGAAAATCCGAAAAACCCGACAAAACTGAACCAATCCAAACCGATATAATTAGTTTGGTTTGGTTTTGATAAAAGCAAAACCAATCTAGTTCATGTAAACCCCTAACCAAACCGATATAATTAGTTTGGTTTGATTTTGAAACAACACCAATTTTTGTGGAAAAAGCTTTGGAAGCTGACCAACAAGGGATAACAACTACACGATCAATCCATGGGAATGATTTTCAAGCCAATTGTGCTCTACATCAACCACCATCAAACGTGCAATGTTGTTGTGATGATAGTTTCATTAGGAATACCATAAACAACTTAGATATAATAGTAATATTTTAGTTTATAATAGTATAGTACTTCATAATATGGTGCAAGCTACGCATCACTCTCTCTGTACGCATACGTATAATTAATGAATATTATCCTTTTCAGAAAAAAAGATGTATTTTACAATATGACACGAAAACACTGTAGAAAATCGCACGTAGTTACAGTTTCTACAGTAGGGTAGCTTATTTTAAAAATGACGTCAAACACTGTAGAAAATTTGACGTAATGACTAGTGGTAGATACAGTTATTGTTTCTAATATATTGCGAGTCCGAAACCTTTTTATTGTTGTTTTGGACATGATCACGCTCAACTATGTCTAAGTAAAGACTAAACGGGCGTTGCAAATATAATCCGGGGTATTACGCCCAGAGTCGATCCCACAGGGAATTTACGTATCAATTAATTCGTCAGAATACGCAAGTTTTACTCAATCAGTTCTCTCAAGACTTTTAATATAACTTGGTGATGTTTTACTAATTCTACTGACAATAATAATAAACTAGCAATTA